>PVIU01010763.1:0-68319 GCA_004026605.1 Ondatra zibethicus | reverse complement strand
ATAGATTTTGGAGTAGTTTCCATCTTACAGAGGATATCAAGTAAATATTTACCAATTGAGCAAATACCAAGAGAGTCCTGCCCCCAGGACACAGGGCACAGTAAGCTAGCCAGAAATAGCTCCCACTTCCCATGTTCTGTAGAAATGCATTGCCTTCCCCAAGGAAGTGTCTGGGCTCTCAAATTTCTATCCCAAGTTAGAATCTTTTACTTTTCCTTTCAAAAAGGGGAAAGTAATGCTTTGAGAATTTCATAACATTTATTTTGATCATGTTTACCCTCTCTCCTAATCCCTCCCAGTTCCGCCCCTACCTCTTGTATCCTCTTTAAAAGAAAAAAAAAAAAACCCAAGTCCAATCAGTGCCGCTATATATTCTCAGATGTGTGGCCATCCACTAGAGTATGGTCAACCGACCAGAGACTGCACTTTTAAAGAAGACTGACTGTCTTTGCTGGTAGCTGTCAACTGCCAACAGCTCCTCAGCTTGGGTGGGGGGAGACCTCACACTCACTGCCCACCTGGCTTTGGCTTGCAGAGGTCATGTGCTGCTGTTACAACTGCCATGAGTCCTGGGGTGTCTGGAAAATCCTATGTCCTTGTAAGTCACCTACTGCCTCTGGCCTTACAGTGTCTCTGCCCCTTCTACAGTGATCTCTGAGGTGTGGGAGGAGGGGAGAATAGAGATTCGGAGATTACCTATTATATTATTTAGATCAATATGGGATTTGAAAATGAAACAGTACACAGTTTCTTATTCTCTGAACCTTGGTTAGTTCTAAGTCTCTGTGCTAATAATGCTTCTCTGAGGAGGGCTGAGAAGTGCACTAAAGTCTATGGGCATAATGATAAATCGTTAGACATCAGTGTAACGCTGTATCCATTAGCAGATTATTAGTAGAAGGTTCTCCCCTAGGGCCTATGATCTGTGTAGTCAGGACGTTCAACATGCCTCTTCTCAATAAGTGAGTTCCTAGTCAAGGATCCCCAAAGAACCCCCTCCCAGACTCCGGCAAAATCCCCATGGCAATGACTGCAGCAGGAGCAGCAGCAGCTGGTGCAAGGATAGCTATGACACCAAACAGATGTGCCAAAGAAGTCTCGGAGGCACAGACAGAATCAGAAGATAACAGTTGACCAAACGATTTCCCATGACTTCATGCTTGTCCTGGTTAGGTTGTGCCAACTGACACACACCTAGATATGTCTGGGGAAGAGGAACTCTCAGTTTAGGAGTTGCCGCCACGGATTGGCCCATGGGCATGTCTGTGGGTTTTTCTTTTTTTCTTGATTAATTCATACAGGAGGAGCCAGCCCACTGTGGGTCATGCCACCCCTAAGCAAGCAGTCCTGGGGTGTACAAGAAATCAGGCTGAGCCAAGTGGTGGTGGCACACGCCTTTAATCCCAGCACTCAGGAGGTGGAGGCAGGCAGATCTCTGTGAGTTCAAGGCCAGCCCAGTCTATAAGAGCTAGTTCCAGGACAGGCTCCAAAGCTACAGAGAAACCCTGTCTCGAAACCCTCCCACCCCCCCCCAAAAAAAAGAGGAAGGAAGGAAGGAAGGAAGAAAGAAAGAAAGAAAGAAAGAAAGAAAGAAAGAAAGAAAGAAAGAAAGAAAGCAGGATGTGCAAGTCAGTAAACAGTACTTCTATATGGTTTTTGCTTCAATTCCTGCCTCTGAGTTCCTTCCCTGACCTCCCTTGATAATAGACTGTGATCTGGACATGTAAGTCAAGGAAACCCTCTCCTCCCCAGCTTGCTTTCTCATGAACTTTATCACACTAATAGAAGACAAACTATGATCTGCTTGACCAGTATGCATAAAATAAACTCGCTGGGCATGGTGGCACACACCTTTAATCCCAGCACTCAGAAGGCAAAGGCAGGCAGATCTCTGAGTTCAAGGCCAGCCTGGTATGCAGAGTGACTTCCAGGCCAGCCAGGGCTACAGAGAAACCCTATCACAACAAAACAAAACCAATTAAAACTGAGCATCTGCTGAAGTCACATCTAGAAGTCTCTGTCCCTGAGACAAGTCTACTGAGCAAAAGGAACAGCCAACCCTAGAACTGATGAGAAGGGACAGGGAGGGTGTGAAGCAGGGAAGACACACCTGAGAGAAAAGGCTCAGAAGCTGGCAGGACAATTACTCCGTGAATATAAGCAGGCTACTTTTCATATTTACAGACGTCTCTGTGTTTATGCTGAAAGCCAAAGACATAAATCCTCAATCCAAGTCCAGCCATTCCCAATAAGTAATCGCGTTTGTTTCACACAGTCTGGCTTGAAGATCTCCAGGTTTACTCACAGATAGGCAGTGCTACAGCCTCATCTAGAGAGATCCCACACGTGCGAACATATCAGCGCAAACGTATGTACATCCATGCACACACTCTCACAATTCTACGGAAACAACACTTCGAAGTTCACAGAACCACATGCGATGAATAACTAACTCCCTGTACATCTTCCTGCTGAAGTGGAGTTGGGGCGTACTGTTGCGCATGGCGTTGTCTTTTCTGAGTGTGTCTTGCCTACGCTACCCTGTGTGTGGAATGACTCAATTCTCCCACCACTTTACTCACTTTCCTTGGCGCCAACACCTCCATTCATGCCAAGCCTCGTGGTGTCATTTGCCCTTCCCCAGAGCGAATGTGGTCACAAATGTGGGTGCTGGAATTGTGTCTCATAGCCCTGCTAACCTGATCGTCTGCTTGTTCTACTGAATCAAACCTATGATTTTTATTTCTATGACAAAGGGGAGGCTACTGTAAGAGTACAACACTTCACGTTTGAGAAACATTCAGTTAGGTCAGAAGCCCACCCTGGTGCTCAATACACACAAACGCTCCCCCACATCCTTAGTCTTTGCTTCCTGCTTTTTGTTTTAGAGTTTGTCTGTCCTAAGGGCCCCCTATATAACCAGGGCTGTACAGGATTCGCTCATCTGTGACTTACCCCACTTAGCATAGTTCGTCTTCACAGTTCTTCCATGTTGTATGGGGTCAGCATTGCCTTCCTTATAAAGGCTGAAGGGTCGCCACAGCCTAGGCTCAGGTCCTGAGATGTGGAAGGGGCGTCAACACCGAGAAACAAATTGTCTGAACAGCAGGTGATAGCACCAGCCATCTTTATTTGTACATCAAATGCAAGCATGTTTTTCCCATCCTCCAACATTTTCTAGCAAGAACAAGTTTGTCAAATCTGTTTTTTCCCAACTTTTACATCAAAACATCCTTAAACCAAAACAACCATTTTGAGTGCTTGGTCAGGTACATCTTGTCTTTACAAAACTAAAAGGTGATTGACTTAGGCACACTCTTTCAAAAACAATCATCTCATTCAAAACAAATTTACAAAAATAGGGGTGATCTAAGCTGGGTCCTGTCAGCACTGACTCAAAACAGCTTCCAGGGTCTGAAGCGACAGCTGGCATCCCCAGACAAGAAACCGGAGAAGCATCAGCTCCCAAAGAATTTTAGGGGAAAATAGTCAAGAAAAAATAGGGTTTCCAGGAATGACCACATCTGTCCCATTCATGATGGACAAAATGACACTAAAACCACCAAGAGAGTCATCAATGTTGTGAGAGAGAAGAGGGCACGCAGGCCGGGTGGCTCCAGCAGTGTTCTGCACTGTCCCGAAGTCCACTGGTCCTTGCAGGGTGAGACTGTCCGCATGGGCTTCTGCCCCATCTGGAGACCCATTGGACAAGCACTCATATACTGGTTCAAATTTAGGCCCCATGGCTTCCAACAGTGTTTTAGTCACTTCCGTATTTGGGTTATTGTAAGTACAGATGCTGAGAACATGGGCATATTTAATGGGTTTTTTCCCCTAAATTGTTTAGGTTCTATCATGTTTTCTAGATTTACTAAATCCCCACTTAGGCCTGGGAGAAACTGCCTTTAGGACTTGGTGGCACTTCTTTCCCACCAATGTATAATTTCATGCACCTTCTGTTCCAGGCATGGGCACAAAGCCGCTCAGGGTGACATTTTAGTGGGCCGTGCTGCAGAATGCCCCACAAGAACACATAAACGCACACAAACAACAGTGCATGGCTTGGCTCCAGTGGAGAGGAGCTGAGTAGTCTTTAGGGTCACTCTTTGTCATTGGCACCAGTCCTCATGGCGGTGCAGAACCATCCAGCACGCCCTTTCGCGGGCTCTGCTGGAAGCTCCCCTCTCATCGATTTTCCAAATGCTAAAGCAGAAGCTGTGTCTCTTGTGACTGATAAAGGCAACCCAAAGTTAGCTGCTCTTGTAGGTGGAGGCTGTCATTCCCGTGAGAAGTGACACATTGGAACGCGCTGTGCCTTTCATGAAGAAGTACTCAAAATGCCACCGTCGAACAGCTGCCCAAATTGACGTACACCCAAACATGCATACGGGCACATACGCACACACAGGAGCATGCATGCATCCCACAGAGACCTGAAGGTAGAGTCAAGAGCCTGCTGACCTTCTGAAAAACATTCTCCCAAAGGAGGGGGCCATACAGAGCTCCCTTTCTCATGGCCCTATTTCCTACTGGTCAGAGGAAAGACATCTTCCTGGTCCTATTTGTTTCTCCCAGTGGCTTCACGACAAAAAGGAAGTGAGTGGTTCTACCCCCGCCACAGAAGCAAATGTGCTTTCATGGAAGGCAGAACCCCAGAGACTTCTCCCTTGTCATGGGTCCCCTGGCTTTCCCAAGTGTGTAGCCCTCTCTGCAGTCTTGGGACCAGCTGAAGAACTCATGGGAGGGTAGAGATGCTGGAATCAGCTCTTTACAGATGGATTCACAGTGGGCTGTTCCCTCCTTCACCTATGCGCACAGCAAATATGAAGAGAGAACCTGAGTTACGAAAACGTTTCGCACATGCTAAACTGCTTTACAGGTGGAACACGCCATTGCTTGTTTGAAACCCAGCTTGAGAAGAAGACGTTTCTTCTCTGAAACGCTGCTCAGGATTCTCACGCCCGCCAGGTAGGATTCAGTCTTAGGAGTGAGCAAGATGATCAAACCTGGCTCCATCCTGCCTGGCCTGTCGCACGGCCATCACGAAGGCTGCTTAAAGAGCAGACAGCCCTTGAGTCCAGAAACCAAGCTTGTACAAGCCTCCCTCCTTCTTAGAGAGGAGCCGGCTCTACAGAGCAGCTGCCAATGTCCCCCCTGTGTTCCCAAGCAAATCCCGCTTTCATTTCCTTCCATCCCCTGCAAGCAGAAAGAGCTTCAGGGGCAAAGTTGGGAGAGACGCTGGCAGGCGTGACCTGCACTTCAATTGGGGGCACGGAAGGGGGGCCTTCAGGCCTCCTACACACTTCTCAAAATAAGGGATTGAAATGTCAGCAGCAGGAAATCTCTTTAGGAGGAAATTCAAGTGCCTGCCTTTCCTGTTCTATCACGAACTTCCAGTAATAAAATTCTGCTAAAAATAGGTTTACTTGCGTTCTCTAAGTCTCTTAACATCTCCCTTCGAGCTTGAAAGAACACAAAACCACCCCCACTTCCATCCTTCTGCCGATGGTCACCACATCAATCAGGAAAATGAAATCTTCATATTTTCCTTTTCTTCAGTTGCTCATCCATTTCCAAGACTGCAAAACCTAACATTCACATAACTGTTGGGATGCTATCCCACAAAGGAGTTTATCTGGGAATGAGAATCAGCTCTACAGAAACCTTCACCTTGGAGGATAACAGCAAGAAGAAATATCTAAGGGCCCCTGGCTCCACTGCATCTAAAGGGAGAAGTGATAAGCCCCTCCCACTTTTTAGTTCCAACAGAGTTCTTCCCAAGTACCCTGTTTAGCTTTAACTATCCACTTGACGTGTTCTAAAGTCACCCGAGAAGAGTCGCGATTGGAGGACGGTGTAAATCATTTGGCCTGTGGGTCTCTGCTTCTTGTTTGATACAGTCGGGCTCAGCCCACTGTGAGCGGCACCATTCCCTGGGCGGGTGCTCCTGTCTAAGAAAAAGTCCAGGATAAGCCTGGGAGCCAACCCAAAGCAGTGTTCCTCCATGCGTTCTGCTTGTTGTTTCTGTTTATGCTCTTGCCCTGACTTCCCTCAAAAAACAGACTGTAACCTATAAGCTGAAATGAACCCCTTTCTCCCTAAGCTGCTGTTGTCCCGAGAATCTTATCACAGGAACAGAGATGAAACAAGGACCACTAGCATCGCTGGAACGTCCACAGGAGTCTCTTGGATGTTGCAGGTGAACCAGCATCCAGGAAGCTGCTACTCAATGGCCAGGTGCTGTACACCCCAGTGCTTCTTGCTGTACTTTTCCAAGTCCTTAACAGTTTTCTCGAGATCACTATTCTAGGGTAGCTCTGTAGCCGTGAACCCTGTCACCTCCCAACCTAGAAGCTCTGGAGCCAGCCAGCCCCACCATCCACTTTATGGTCTATGGTGTGACTACGTCAAGTTCTTCATCACTCAGCTCTTGGAGGTTGGTTTTATGGTCTATGGTGTGACTACTCAAGCCCGAGACATCTGAACAACTACGTCAAGTTCTTCATCACTCAGCTCTTGGAGGTACTGTCCCAACCCTTGGAGGGCTCCGAAATAAACCTTCCTCAATGTTGAAGCTGAATCCAGCTGAAACGAGGATATCAGAAACACCCATGCTGAGGACTTATGGAAATGGTCCAACACTTCAAAAATCTTTTTTTAATTAATTTATTTATTTATTATGTATATAATATTCTGTCTGTGTGTATGTCTGCAGGCCAGAAAAGGGCACAAGACCTCATTACAGATGGTTGTTAGCCACCATGTGGTTGCCAGGAATTGAACTCAGGGCCTTTGGAAGAGCAAGCAATGCTCTTAACCACTGAGCCATCTCTCCAGCCCTTCAAAAATCTTAAGACTGAGTTAGGTGGCGCCTTCTGTGGCGAGATAAGAAAATACGGCCCACGGTTCAAGGGTCATTGGGCTGAGCAGTAATAGTACTGTTAGAAAGGAAGAACAGAGTTTTTGAAAAATTACCTTAATGTCATGGAAAGATATAAAGTGTCTGTAGATCCGTTCTCTAAACTAAAGGAGAATGAAGAGGCGTGGCAACTGAGTATTAGATCCTGGCATGTTCTTAATGTCCATAAAATAGAGTAATTGGATTGAGAATTTGAACCTGAATTGCATACTAAACAATATTTTGTATAACTGTAAAATCTTTTAGTGGGAACGCTATACTGTATTTACATTGCCCCCTAGAACGTCAATGATAAAGTGTTCATATATGAAATATCACGAAGCCTACCTACAGCCAACTCTCAAGCAGTTTTACAAAATCAAATGCCTGCGTATAATCTTAGGTTTCTATTGCCATGATAAAACACCATGAGCAAATGCAACTTGGGGAGGAAAGGGTTTATTTCACTTTTTGCCTCTCGGGACGTACTCCATCACTGAGGGGAGTCAGGGCAGGAGCTCATGGAAGGGGCCTGGAGGCAGCAACTGAAGCAGCCAGTATGGAGACGTGCAGCTTGCTAGCTTTATCCTTATGGCTCACTCAGTCTGCCTTATGATAGTCCCCAGGACCACAAGTCCAGGGCAGCACTGTCCAGACAAGTTGGTCCCTCCCACACGAACCATCAATCAAGAAAATGTAGTATAGGCTTGCTCCCAGGCCAGCCTACTGGATTTGTTTTCTCAACTGAGGTTCCTTCTTCCCAAATGACTCTGGTTTCTGTTGAGTTGACATAAAACTAGCTAGGGCATAGACACACATGTATATGTGTATGTGTATACACACATACATGTGCGTGCATATGTGGAGCAAAAGGATAATTCAAAGTTGAAGGTATATAATATACTACTTTGGCAGATTTTTTATGATTAAAATATTTTAGGTGAAGAGTTGAGAATATAGACATTGTTGTAATTCTAAACCCTGTTCCTATGCTGTCTCTCTCCAGGGGACAATCCTAATGCAACATGGAACAGACAGGGATGAGAGGGGGAGTGAAGGTCATTGAGTTAGCATCCAGTTTCTCCGCAAACAAACACTGAACTCCATTTTAGTTCTTACACAGCTGAGACCCCATGACACATTATGCTGGTAAAATAGTGGCATTCTTTTATTGTGCCATATGCATTTTACAGTACATCATATACTGCATAGATTTTATATATACATATATATTTAATTTATTATACAGTGTATATTTAGCATATGCTCACTGATTAACAAAAGGTGGAAAAAGATGATGTCAGTACAAATCTGCAGATAAGGCTCCCCAAGGAGAGCGTAGAGAATTCCAAACTCCTCCCTAAAGATAGCCATTGTGATCCTCCTGCAAGATCTACGACTGTCAACCCTATGACGGTGGCTTGTGGCTGATCACATTCAACCCAGACAATATATCAAGTACAGATAGAGATACAAAGAATGAAGGGTTCTGAGAGTAGAGTTGATACACTCGGGTGGTGAACAAGATAAAAAACTAATTGGAACCACGCAGAAGGGACCAAGCCTGCTGCAAGGGATATTCGCATCAGGGCACTAGGTCAGCGCTGAGTGGGGGCACATATATATTAGATTCTAAAATATACTCTCCAGGGGTACATGGCCAACTCAGCGATCTTTCTAGAAACTAGAAAACTCTACAGCTGTAAAAGGGTCACATTCACAGGGATTATTTGTGTTTGGACAATGTATGTCTAGAGAAGGTGTTTACTGACCGACAGATCATACATACTGACTGGGAGAAGTCTTTCAATGTGGGAGCGGCTTCAAATAAGTCTTGATTACGTCTTAAACAAACCATCACAGTCAGATTTTGTTTAACTTTGATTCACATTCCTCAACCCCGATGGCTGCCATAGACTCTTAGAGAGTGAGTGAGGAGTGAGTGTGTGCACGCGAGGAAGCTTGCTGAAAGACCGGTGGTGAGCACCGTTGGGTGGCCCAGCGGTGGTCTCCAATGATGGTCTGGTTTTGCGCCGTGATTCAATGTGTCATTTAAAACCAACTCCTTTTACACTCTTCACTCTCCCTTCCTCATTCTTTAGCCAGTCTGAACCAATGCCAATAAGGATAGCAGAGCCGTAGTCTTCTTGGCTACAAGAAGCACCCAAATGAACCCAGGAATCTAAACTAGAGTGCAGGCCTGCTCAGAGAAGCCCAGAAGTCCCTCTTGAGTGCAATACAGATTCGCAGTTATACTTCTAACACATATAGCATAATAGCCAACAACTCTCGAAAACCTATCAGGTGCCAGGCACTTCTTAGACATTACCTCATTCAACTACAAGATAAACATTAATAATCTCATTTCACAAATAAGAAAATTGGAGTCTCAAAGGAGCCAAGTATTTTGGCCAAGACTTCTCAACTAAAAAGTAAGAAGCCAGAATACAAATCTTATTTGTGGGTTTTTTTAATTCAATACTTTATTCAGCTGTACCAACCAGTACACACACACACACGTACACACACACGTACACAAGAAACCCACAGAGAATATCATACATGCCAGGGTACAATCAGAAAGCAGAAGCCCTCCTGGTGATTTTAACAGAGAGAGTTTAACACAGGCAAGCGGCTACATCCTGGGACTATTGAGAGATGAGTAGGTGACACTGAGTAACATAAGCTGGTAAGTGTAGGATGGTGCCACCAGCCCTGGGGCTGGGTAGGCACACAGAGACCTTAGACCTTAGGAGGCTTAGAGCTGGGACTCAGAGGAGAAGACGTGGCCCTCCCTGCTGCTGGTCCATTGAAGCAGGTATGCTGCTACTCCCTCAACCGATACTGTCTCTAGGGTGAAAGGCCTATTTTGCAATGCTCCCAGGAGAGCAAGGAAGCACAAAGGGTGAGTTTGTCCTCCTGTTTGGTCACCCAAATGCCCCCCAGTTGACAAAAGAGACAAGTGGTGGACAGAGTCTAAAAGGGTGGCTTTGGAGTTGAGTGGGAACAGCTCCCCTACCAGAACGACGCTGTGTGTAAGTTCCATACAGGCGGTTTGAGACGAGCGTAAGAATTGCTGCAGCAATAACATTAGCTGCCACTCCTGAGTCCCCAAAATGTGACATCCACAGCCTCGCTCCCTGCCCATGGCTTCACTCCTTGTCTCCTCACACACTCTGCGCAGCTGTATAGATGCACAAGCCAGAATTAAAAGATGCAGATTAATATGCAAAAGATTAGGAAGAGGAGAAGGCAAGTAGCCAATGACAGGTCTTTCTGCATACTAGAACCCTATGACTCTTCCCTAACCCCAAGCATTACTGTAACCCAGTGACACCAACCAAAAGGTTTATAAGAAAAATGGGGGGTGGGGGCAGACAGATGACTTAGTGATTAAGAGCACTCTTGCAGAGGACCTGGGTTCAGTCCCCAGCACCCACATGATGGCTCACAACTATCTGCAACTCCAGCTTCAGGGGACCAGGCATGCACACGATACACATGTAGACATGTAGGCAAATAGTTATACACATATAATTAAATGTTTTGAAAGAAAACTGCATGGTCTTTGCAGGGCTAGGTTCACTCAGACCCCAAGGAAAGACTCCTTCCCTTGCTCTTCTAGCTGTGGTAGCTCTCAAGGTCCCTTAGGTGTGTGGGTGCATCTTGTCTATCTCCGCTTGTCTTCATAGGGCCCTCTCCTCTGAAAGTCTAGGGATAAATGAGAGCCCACCTGGGTGCCTCCTCGGGATGCTTGACTTAATTACATCTGCAACAGTGTTCTTCCCAAATAAGGCGGGGTCTCCAGGTCCAGAAGGGACGGGACTTTAGTTAGACACGTTTTTGGAGGTTTATACCTCAGTACCTTACCACCATACTGTGTGAAATGACTCCCGTCTTAAATGCCCTTCTCGGCAAATCCACTCACAAGGAAACCTGTATTCTGGTAGCGTCTTCGGCATCTAGGGCAATGTCTGGTAGGCAGACACTGTACCGTTTGTTGTTTCTGTCCCTTTAAGTTCTCCAGTCCCCTCCCTAAAGAAAAGCATGCAGTGACATCTTCTGTGGCTCGTGTCACCTGGAACAACCAACCCACCCTGCTTTGCCTCATCAACTTGTGATCTCATTTATCCGGAAACAGTCGCCTCTCTCCCCTCTACTGCCTCAGCTGCTTCCGTTGACTTGAATTTAGTTAGTATTTGCATCCTGCCCTCCCAGAATCTCCTGGACACAACTGATTCAAGTAGTATGATTCAGATGAAATCAGTTCAGATCTCCCTTAGTTACAGGAACGGGGGCTACCAAAACCTCCATATCTCCCCCCTTGTCCCCCCTCCTGGCAAGAGTCTGCCCTCATTCTTAAGCCTTTACTCAATATCCCAGTGGGCAAACCTTCAAATCCCAATTTCTCTTCGCCTGGGTGGGGACATAATTTGGAAATCTGCCTGCCGTGCATATGCATCGCTTCCCTTCTCCTGTGTGTGAGTTGCAAAAAGATCTCTCAAGGAAGCGGATTTAAGAGAGAAAGGTACGCTTTATATCTTGCAAGACACTGTCAGCTGAGATCCCTAATGCATAATGAAATGTATCGCCTGCTCTTGGACTGAGAGAACGCACAATGCCTTTCTCGCCGTGTAAGTATGTCAGACACGTCGGCCTCAGTGTCTGAAGTATTTACTAGTGAGTACTTCCCAGCATGCCTAGCACCAAATCCTTTGGATATAAATTCTGACATGCTCATATTTTGCTTCCTGGAAGAAAAAGAAGGAGTATATTAAAAAGCAAAGTCCTGAAAACTATCCAGGGTTTCTGTCGGGTATGTGAATAAGTCACCAATATGTGTTTGAATCTTAATTTTCAGAAAGTAATCTTCTGCCCTTACAAACACAGCTATTGCTAAGACAGTATTATTCCCCCCACCCCCCACAAAGGCCTAGGAAACATCTTCGCCCACGGAGGACACGTTTGGCGTTCGTCGAGCTAACCCCTCAGCCCTCAGCATTTCATTTCTTTCCTGCAAGCTTGTCCTCATGTGTGGGTTCGCATTGTGCTTTTCTTTTCATTTTTTCCGGCAGCCGATGGGAAGGGCAGAATGGATTGTTTCAGACATGCCCCCCCACACTCTTCCTCTCCCACCCCTCCCTGGTTTGGCACCCTCTATTAATGGGAAAGTCGTTAAACCTTCAATACCACATAGCAAGTTATTAGAGACAGAAAGCAAAAAGACCTACAAGGAATTATTTTATGCAGTGTTATTTTCAGTATAAAGCACAAAAGGGGGGATTTTTAGGGGAAAGAATTGCTAAAACAGCAAGCCATAGCTCCAGGCCACATTCTGCCACACCCCTCAAAGCTGGGTGTAAGCCTTTAACTCCAGTTTGCTGAAAAGAGAGCAGGGTATTGTTCTAGCTCAGTTCCCCAGATCAGCACTCCTGCCAATCAAGCACGATCCTCTCACTTCCTTCAGGAACAGCAGCCATGCAGTTTCACAGCCCTCAGATAATGCATTCAGGAGACCCTTGGTCACAGGAAAGATGTGTCCCCAGGTTTCTTGCTTACCACACGGCATCCTGCTCATGGCCTAGACACCTCTTCCAAACAGGTTTCTTGTCTACAGATCCAGCCAAGACAACTTGATACGTATTGACCAAGGACAACATGACTGAGTGCGTAGTTTGTGAAATCCAGGACTTGCTGGTACCAGAAAGATGAGAAATAGGGGTTACATATTCTCTGTTCTTCCAGAGAACCATTTTGTTTGGGTTCTCGCTACCAGAAATGTTGTTCTGCCTTCTAACACTGAGCAAATCTCACCACCAATGTCCAAGGATGTCTAACCAATGTCTGCTGGCAAAATTCATGATGCTCAGAGGTATAAGTCCAAGTTCATAAAAAACAAAAACTAAAACAAAAACAAACAAAAAGAAACCCGCCAGATGGTGTGATGCACGCCTTTAATCCCAGCACTCAGGAGGCAGAGGCAGGCAGATCTCTGTGAGTTCGAGGCCAGCCTGGTCTACAAAGCCAGGACAGACTGTGACAGAGAGAAACCCTGGCTCCCCACCCAAAAAAAATCCACACATACACAAATTAAAAACCTTGAAGGATTATGAGAGAAGGTGGGAAGAGTGGGGTGGACATCTGTCAGGAAAGTATGACAGGGTGATACAGAAAGACGAGCCTTCATTTGGGTGTTTGTATGTGTGGCAATCTCTGAGCTGACACATGCCAAAGAGGCCATATAAAGATGGAGGAAGAGCTGGAGATGATGTAACCCCAAACCCAGGTGCCCTGGTTAGTTTTGTCAACTTGACAAGCTAAAGTCACCCGGAAGGAGGGAACCTCAGTTGAGAAAATGCTTCCATAAGATCAGATTGGACACAGACAACCCTATGGGGCATTTTCTTAATTAGTGGTTGATAGGGGAGGACCCAGCCCATTGTGGATGGGACCACCCCTGGGATGTTGGACCTGGGTTCTATAAGAAAACAGGCTGAGCAAGCCATGAGGAACAAGCCAGTAAGCAGCACCCCTTCATGTCCTCTGCACCAGCTCTACCTACAGGTTCCTGCCCTGCATGAGCTCCTATCCTGACTTTCTCCAGTGAGGAACTGTGATATGGAATTGTGAGCTTTTTTTCCCCAACTAGTTTTTGCTCGTGGTGTTTCATCCCAGCAGTAGAAACTCTGACTAAAACAGCAAGGAGCAGCAGGCATTGCTATGAGCCTCCACAAGCATAGCAGATGGGCATGGAACAGGTTCTCCCCAGAGCTTCCGGAAAGAACCAACCTTGCTAATGCCTCGATGGTGTATTTCTAGCATCTAGACAGTGAGAAAATACATCCCTGTTGTTTTAAGCCAATTAAATGTAGTAATTTAACACGGTCACTCTAGTAAACAAATAGACATTTTACCCTAGGCAGTGAGGAAGTATTATTTTAATGAGTACCATTATAATCCATAATGTATTTAATAAACAATTTCATAACTGTAATGGTTAATGATCATCAACTGGATAGATCTAGAATCATGTAGACAAGCCTCTGGGCAGACTGTGAGGGAGAATTTAGATTAGGTAACTTGAGGTAAGAAAACCCACCCTCACTGTAGAAGGTACCATTCCACTGGTTGGCACCTTGCATTGAAGAATAAAAAAACTAGCTGTTGGGTGGTGGTGGCGTACACCTTTAATCCCAGCACTCAGGAGGCAGAGGCAGGTGGATCTCTGTGAGTTCGAAGTCAGCCTGGTCTACAAGAGCTAGTTCTAGGACAGGCTCCAAAACTACAGAGAACCCTGTTTTGAAGAAAAGAAAGAAAGAAAGAAAGAAAGAAAGAAAGAAAGAAAGAAAGAAAGAAAGAAAGAAAAGATAAGAAAAAGGAAACTACCTAAATACTTGAAGTATCCTTTCTCTCTCTGCTTCCTGACTATGGGGCACAATGTGACCAGCTGCCTTCCACTCTGGCCACTGTACCCTCAGACTGTGGACCCAAAGGAACCCTTCCTTCAGTTGACTTTGTCGGATATTCTCTCGCAGCAGGGAGAAGAGTACCTAAGGCAGCTACTGATGGAAGCTCTGCCTGCCAGTCTCTGTTTTTCCTGCTTTTGGTTAAGTGGAAGCCATAAATCAATAACTACAGCAGGGAGTGTTGGATGACAGTGGAGATCAAGGGCCCACAGAGAGGAAACCAACTCTGTCAGCCAGAGAGAAATCAGAAAAGACTAATGATCCAGGCCTGACGGTGCATGAAGGGCTGAAGCAGGCCCGAACACAGCAAACACAGGCCAGAGCACGGCAAACATGGCACCAACACAGGCATGAGCCCGGCAAACACTGACCCGAGCGTGGCAAACACTGACAGAGCATGGCAAATACTGGCCAAAGCATGGCAAACATGTTACCAGCAGGTTTTGCCATTGCTAAACTGTTAGGTGGCATTCCTAAAGCTAGCCCCCAACATCTATTCCTTTATTTGGCCACTGACTCATTCCCGAGACAAAACACCAAGGTCCAACAATCAAAACTCATTATGTGTCTCCCAAAATTCATGAGTGGGATATATAATCCACAATCCAATAGCGTTGAGAGCTGGGACCTTTGAAAAGTGAGTAGTTCGTGAGGGCTTGTATGAATGAGTTAACTTCATTATGACAGGAATGGGCTCACTGTCAAGAGCCATTTAACCATTAGTCTCTGCCCTCTCTCTATTCTGCTTTCTACCAGGGGAGGAAGCAGCAAGACCAGAGGCAACTTCTCACTCTGAGATGCCCTTGCCTCCAGAACTGTGAGCTAAAGAAACTGCTGCTTGTTACAGTCTGGAAGCATAAGACAGAAAAATACACAAACACACCCCCCCACACACACCCACACACACGCCCACACCCACACACCCACACCCACACAAACACACCCACACACATACCCACACAAACACACCCCCACACACATACCCACACACACGCCCCAATACGCCATGAATCCACTTCAGATCCCAAAACTATTTCTTAATTGCCAGCATTTCTATAATACACAAGGTGCGGGGGCTCATTACTGTTGTATATTCAAGGCACCTGCTGGCGAATTGCTGTGGGTTCCTCATATAAATGATAAGAATCAGACAAGCCAGCAATAAAGCTAAATGCAGACAAGTTTGGACCAGGAGTCGTCCTGAAGATTAGCGATAACACACCACTGCACTAAAGCCTACACAGAGAATGGGCTACCTTGATGCTTAAAGATAGTTTAGCATCACAGGAACAGTATGGACTTGAGGGTTGTCTCACCGATGTACAACAGCTGCACAAGCTTCAGGCTTTGGACAACTCTCTATAACATAGAGGCACTCACCTTGCTGTGTATTTACAATGAGATGAAATAGACATACGGACCTTTAGAACATAGGAGCTGCCTAAGACAAGAACATTACTCTGGTGGATGGCCCTACCTCCGTGTATGGCAGCCAGACTCTGAGTTAAAGACATGAACATGGGAGGGGGATTTAACAGGAGAGGAGTTGGAGTGAGCACTGAGAAGTGGATGCGATCAAATCATAGCATATACAGATAAGAAATTCTCAAAGAACACATTAAAAGTATATTAAAAAAACAGAATACTATCCCTCCATTAGCTAGGCTATGTCCTATTTTCTGGCTAAGCCTCCTTGGTCATTAACACACACCAATGAGAAAGCCAGGAGACAGCCAATAGCAGGATAGCTTATCAGCAGTTGCTCACTGGGAGTCAAGGTCTGATCATACGCACCTGTCATCCAAGCTCCTCAAGAGAATGAGAGGGCAAGATCACAAGCTCAAGTCCTGCCTGGATAACTTCTTGAGAAACTATTTCAACATAAAACGTATAAAGGGGGTGGGACTATAGCTCATTGATGAAACACTCTCTACCACACGCAAGGCTCAGGGGACCACCTAGTCCCCAAATATAGTCAGCTTATTGGTTTGTCCTCCTTATACTTCATTTACGTGTTCACTTACTGAGCATCTATTATGCTACTATACATATCAGACACTAGATCTAGGCTCTTATGGCTTCCCAGCATTACCAATATGTACTATTAAATAGACCTGTGTCTCCCTTTGGGTTTCTCCACTGTTACAAGTGAGAAACCCTGAGCCTGTCCTAGACTCCCTCAGACAAGTGCACAGACTCTTCAGAACTTCTGGGCAGCGGGCAGATCATAGTTCCTCCTCAATACTTCTCCTCCCAGAATTCATGGGATGTTTTTCTACACATTATGCTAGAAAACAGTTAAGTCAGCAAAATCTAAGATTCAGACTGGGTATGGAGTAGAGGAAACACAAGGTCCTTCAGCCTGGGAGGTCCAACTCACTTGACAGCATTTGGCTAAGAGACTGGCAGACTTAATATTGATAACTATAGTAATAACAATCCCCTCTATGGCCATGGGTTCCACAATTGGGCATTCAATCAACCTCACATTGAAAACATTTGGGGAGGAAAGCGTCTGTATTGAAGACCTACAGAGCTCTTTCATCCCATAAACAATAGAGAATAATAAATTAGCTGCAGAGCATTTTCATCATATTAGGCATTAAAAGAAATCTAGGGGTTATTTAAACTGCATGGGCAAATGTATTTGGGTTATGCATAAATACCGCCTCAATTTCTCTGAGGGCCCTGAGCATCTGCAGGTTCTACTTTCCCAGGGAGGGGGTCCTGGAATCAGTCCCCCTAGGATACCCTCTAAGGGGTGACTGTATTTGTAGCTCCTTTTAATTCTTAAGGGCATATGTGGCATATGTTACCATCCGCATTTCATTGCTGAATAAACAAGACCCAGACAAATTAAAGCATTATCTCAAGGCCCCAGAGCCGTACATACCTGACCTGGGGCTGACCTCAGAGCTCTGACTTGCTTCTTGTTTCCACAGGAGGCTGCCAGTCCCCGAGCACTGTCCAACAGAACTTTCTAGAATGATTGGGTATTCCAACCTGTACAGTCTAATACTGCAGCTGCCAGCCCAGTGTGACATCTGAGCACATGGCGTGTGCCTAGTACAAGTGAATTTTTATTTTTTATTTTCATTTTTATTTTTCATTTTCTTTCATTTTAATTGATTTACCCCCATGTGGCTAGTGGCTGACATTTAACTCAGCATGGGACCTTAACATTAAACTTGAGCTCTACAAAGTGTCTGCAGGTCAGTCACTCCTGTCTTTCAATAAGAACTTCCCCCATAGCTCTGCCTTCTCTAGCCCAAACCCCATGCCCAGGTGAGGCCAATCATGAAAAATCACCGAGTATTTCGGGGTTTTCTGGAGAGACTGAGCCTAGGCAAGCTCAGAGCCTACAGGCTGTCCTGAGGTTTGATGAGTTCTGGTGCCAGTGTGATGCCCAGCCCACCTGATGGTCAATCATCCCCAACTGAGCTTTGATATTTTTTCCCATCAGCCTCACTATGGCCAGGTACTGGAGACTATGAAGGCAAAGGGTAATTTGCCTCTTTCTTATCACCAGTCATTTCCCTGGGTCATAAGAAACTGGAACGAAGTCCATAAGAAACAGAAGGAAAAAGGGTTATGGCATTGCTTTGGACAGAAATACAGAGGAGAGGCCTGCAGGAGGTCCAGCCCAAAGCCTTATTTCATTGGTCAATACACACTATAAGTAAAATAAAATGTATTTATTATTAAAACTCATTGGCTTTCAAGTATTTAAGTTCTGTGAGATTTCAAGTGTGTGTGCTTGTGTGTGTGTGTGTGTGTGTGTGTGTGTGTGTGCATGTCTGCACACATGCTCATGTGTATGCAGGTACAAACGTGAGGGTGTATGTGCACATGTGTGACCATGTGCAGAGGTCAAAGAACAACCACTGAGGCTGTCTTTCAGATGTCACCCACCTTGTTGTCCTGAAACAGGGTCTCTCATTGGCCTGCAATTGTTGAGTCAGCGGGTAGACGGCTGGTGAGCCCTAGGGATCTGCCCGGGTCCACCTTACCATCACTGGATTTAGAAGCCTGTGCCACATACATCATCTTTTTAACCTAGGTTCTGGGCTTTGGGCACAGGTCCTTACATTTATTTAGAAAGCACCTTATGGACCAATTTCCCCCAGCCTCAGTGAAATGTCTAATAAAAGTTGTTTTCACTCCCCTCTTAGAGTCACCCTGTAATATCCAATCCTACGGGCATTGTTTGCCTCAACCCCATGACAGCTGTCTGCTGAGACGGTCCCCAGCGACAGTGCTGGTTGCCCCAGCAACCTTCTTTGCTCACCCAGCTAACCTGGCCAGTATCCGCAGGCTTTCGTGGGTCTGAACCTACCTCTGGGGAGGGCCTGAAAGGGTACCACAGTGCTAGTGAGATATCTGAGACTTTGGGGAGACCAATAGAAGGAATGGGTGTTAGGAGAGAGGGAGGGGCAACGAGAAGAGCTAGAACACCTGGAAACGCTATAGCCTACCTCTCTTGTCCTGGTAAATGCCAGTTTGTTTGTTGTTTAATAGCTTAATTGACCATCCCCCAAAGTGTTTTTTTCTTACTCTTTCTTCCAGCACCTTAAACTATGGCAACCGCATAGAAAGAACTTGAAAGTTCTTTCTAACAAAATGGAATCACTTCCGAATTCCCCCCTTCACGCTCGAAGGAATGGTTTCAGCCTGTCATTTTCTCTGCTGAGCCTTCTGGATTCTTTCCTTGCTGAGCACTGAGTCTTGTGGTCATTCCGCACTGTGCTGGTTACTTAACTCCAGGCCTCTGCCCACGGCTCTGCCAAATGCCACACCACAAAGGGACCATCCCCTCCCTGTCTCTCAGCGTGGTCTCAGCGTGGTCTCAGCGTGTCCTGGAGGCGGAGTCACACTTACTGCCGAAATCCTGGCCCGGTATATGGCTTTGACACATTTCCTTTCTGTTCTTTCTTGATTCAGTCTTTTCTCTTGAGATGTTCTCCATGCCTATGAGAAAGAGCTCAGGGCTTCCCTACAGCCAGAGCATCCTTTGCCAAGAGGGGCTTTGAGTTTCTGTATTCTATCTCCTAGCAACTGGCAATGTCTTTGATACACAGTGGGAGTGCTCAAAGACACAGTTCTAGGTGAGGTCAAGCCCAGAGGAGGAAGATATCAGAACAAGTAACACAATGACAGTGGGTAGATAAGGAAAGTGAGCCTGCATTACCTGTAGCTCCCAACCTCACCTGTCTTTCCGCTCTACCCACGTTAGCTAGCTCACCAATCTGATCTTCTCTTCTCTGAGCCTTGAAAAGCAACGAATAATACACATACTATCGATCACTAGAACAAGCATCAGGCAGACGGAGCAGCACTTGGCAGGCGAAGCACAAAAAGGGACTCGGTGATCCTGATCCCAGGAGCTCGTGTGGCAGAAACAAAACGGTTAGATGCATGAGGTTTGTTAAGAATTCCACCCATTAACAAAACACCTAACATGGCCTGACTCCCGTGATGGGAAACAATGGCTCATATAACATAGTTCAACATGATAGACAATTCTCAACAATAAAAATGTTTGTAAGGGCTGAACACACAGACACTATGCCACCCTCGGTGCAGCTCTGGCAGGCCCTTAAAATCCAGATCTACTCCCACTGAATTCAATAGCAGGATTGCTGGATCGCATGGTCATGTAGAGTCAAATCCAAGTCTCCAAAACAGAAGTGACATTAAACTTTCCCACCATGTGTGAATCTGCCTTCTACCCTTCCCTGCACTTCCAACGGTAAATCTTTCCCATCTCAGCCATGCTGAAAGACGTGCGCTGTATCCCCACACAGCTTGTTCTTGTTGTTGTTGTTGCTGTTGCTGTTGAGACCAGGTCTCACATCCTAGAATCTGATCCCCACCATTGCCTCCTTGTAATTTGTTTCCCTCCTATCTATTCTTCAATACCAATAGGAACCTGCCTGAATTTCTCTTCACAGCATCCTGTATCTACCTCTACTCAGGTGTTTTCACATCATGGTACCCATGTGAATATTCTTCTCTATTCCCCTTACTTGGTTTGGTGCATTTTTAAAGTCATGGCCTACTTTATTATGTTCTTAACGCCCATTACCGGGGCTTGGTAAACATTGCTTAGTAGGCATTTAATCTCTGAGTGAGTGGATGGGTGGGTGGGTGGGTGAGTGGGTGAGTGAGTTGGTGGGTGAAGAGCAAGTGAGATTTCTGAGAAGAATTCGGTGAGGATCCAGAGGTGTGACTCCCTGTGTTCTGCTAGGTGAGCGTTTGATTTGGCTCTGTGATATGGTTGCACAGCCAAGCCCGTGCCCTCTGTGAACTTCCACCTCCATCCCAGGGTGCAGCCGGCAGAGTTTTGCCAGTCCCTACCTTGGAACCCAGAAACAAAGCTTCCAAGAGGATGTGCACATGAGGCAATCAAGAGAGACTGGATCCAGAGAAACCTGTCCTGAAAGATGTGTAGCAACCCCTCCGCTCTACACACAACTCGCCATTCCTACAGCAAATTTCCCCATTAAACAGAAGTCACTGAGTTATGTAACCCAACTGTATTTTCATTTCTAAGCACACCTGTTTACTTAGAATGCACTCTTGCCTCTTGATTCTGACAAGGAGATGCCACTGCTATTTGCCCAGGCAGACACGAAGTAGCTCTGCCCTCACAGAGACTCCCTGAGGTACGCATTTGATGACATGGAGTTGGGGACAAGACTTTCGTGGTTGTGATCCACTCTTCTCACCCTTGCTGGAACTCTCAGAAGAAACCTCCTCTCTGTCACCACCTCGTCACTTACCAACATGTCTTTCCTGCTCCCCCTTCTGCCTTGTCAACGCCACCTCCAGCCTGAATGTCCCCTGGGCAGAGAATGGCAGCTTGCCTAGATGTCCCCCTTCCAACGGAAGGCATTTCCCACACTCTTCACCTGCCTTCATTTTAAAAGTGTTTCTTCCGCGGTAGCTGAGGCCCACGAGAGAACCGTTCTACGTCTGAGGTAGTAGTCATTGGCCTTCTTTGTCACTGTCTGACACCTGGACATTTATTAGCTGGTGAAGTCTGACCACAAAAAGGAACTTTCAAGTCCATTCGCAGGGGCAAGTAGGGGAATTCCTACAGAGGGTCTAGGAAAAGCTGCACAAGAGGCTAGAATAACATAAAACTTGGAATTGAATTTCAAGCCCTCCCCCCACCCCCACGCTGTGATGGGAAATTCCTTTGTTTACCCGTTTGTTTGTTCTTACAATCTGGATAGACCTATGGCCTCCTGGGAAATTGCCAAGGCTGGCCTCCTCTCTAACATGGGCCCAGGGCTCCAGCTCTATCAGAGACACCAAGTCTCTTGACACCAACTCCTGCTCGCCCTGGAGACTGATGCCTTGCATGCACTCGGATGGATACACAGGGAGCTTCCAAAAAATGGTTCTTTTGGGAGAGAGCCAAGATATTGGAAAGGCCACTCTCAGCAATACATCCACTGCACAAACAAGCTCGCGCACCGTGAGTGCCAAGAAAGACTTGGAGTGCTCGCTTGTATTTTCCTAAAATACCCAGTGAACCATGATCCTAAGCTGCACACCTGAGGCAAGCTGGGAACTGCTATTTTAACAACGCACAGCTTTGGAAACAGTCTGTACATGTTCCGTGACTTGAGCCAGCCCCAGAGGGATTCCTGGCAGCATTTTCTGGGTGAGTAACATTCGAGTTAAAATCAGCAGGGTTTTCCAAACACCAGCCTCTGGAGAGTGACAGATGCTCAACAGCCTGGCTTCAGTAGGCCCTGCCTCCCCAGAGCCGAGGGCTGTGTGGTGCCGGCAGACAATGGCAGTCTGCCGATGTTCGTGGATGTTATGGTCGAATCTTGGCTTGTTTCATTTCATCTACCGACAGAACTCTTAGAACGAGAGAGGAACGTGCAACACTTGGCAGGAAAGACACCCGTCCATCCTAGATGTCCAGAGCATCTAGGGCTCTGCTCTCTGGATGATGCGGCTGGGGAACAGCGGAGGACTGAAGCGGGGTTGAACAGGGCAGATGTGAGAGCAGATAATTCAAATAACACAGCCAAATGCTGAATAAGGTTTGTACTGACGGCTGAGGGAACACAAAGGGGAGATAAGTCATTTTGCCAGAGGGAGGCAAGGTCAGTTTTGTGGAGGAGGACCTCTGAATTGCATCTTAACCAGATGAGCTAGGATGCTCAGGAAAGAAAGAAAGAAAGAAAGAAAGAAAGAAAGAAAGAAAGAAAGAAAGAAAGAAAGAAAGAAAGAAAGAAGAAAGGGGATGATGTTTACAAAGACACAGAGGCATGAATTCCCCTGAGATGTTTGTGGTGTCTGAGGTGCAGGTTACGTGGGAACAGAGCCAATGTGAGTCTGCTACTCTAGGTTGGGGTCAGATATGAAGGCAACACTATAAGGTCTATGGTAAATTCATTGGGTAATGGGAAAGCCCCTGAGGGTGCCAAGCGTGGCTATGGTTTGTTAGGTTTTAGAAAGACACATCAGGCAACAAGCAAAATTTGGCATATAGATGGAAGGCCAAAAGTTTGCATCAAGGACCAAAGAAAAGATAATGGAAGTCTAAAAGACAGGAAGGCCTTATGTTTGTGAGAAATTATCCAAGAAAACCTTCCTAAAGAAGAAATTTGTATCGTTACTTACACTTTCAAACTCTTCAGTCCATGATCATTGGCTCCACCTGGTTGAGCCAAAGGTAAGGTCAAAAAAAAAAATCATGGTGGCGTATATGCTGTGGGGCAAAGCTGTTCTCCTCATGGCAGCCAGGAGAAGAAGGAGTGAGGCAAGAACCAGGTCCCACTATATTTTTTTCAAGGATACCATCCTCAACCACCTCCTCTCCTCCAGCAGGCCCACCTCCTGATGGTTCGCCATATCCCAACTGTGTTGCCATCTAGGGACCAAGTCTAAGGCATATGAGCCTTTGGGGCGCATTTAAGATCAAATGCTAACAGGGAACCAGGTACGGGGTCTTCAGAAAATGGTGTCACTGACTCTGAGTGGCTAATTAGATCTGAAGAATGAGGAGGTCGGGAGTTAAGGGTGATCCTAAGATTTCTAACTTGGCTAATTGAGTCAATGATGATGCTGATAACTAAGCTAAGGAGTAAACAGCCCAAGTAGGCAGAAGGCAGGAGATTGAGACATCAGGCCTTGCCCTTCCAAACTGCCTTCCGACAGCAGTCAGCAGTGGGATACTAAATGGCTCAGTGAAAGACGGCTTCATTTAGACACCATCTTTTTAATCAACTGCTGTATGCTTAAGATATTTTTTATTATTGAGGCTAGCCTTAGGTACTGTTCTCTAAGAAGACCAGTTAATGCCAATGTTCGTTCAGGGCCTTTCCCTGCCCTGTTTGGTTCTCAGGGATCAGTGGTACTGGAGACCACATGCTGAGCAGCAGGGACCTTTAACCCTTTACTATTTTCCACACCTCCTGAGTTCCTGAGTCAGATGAGGTCATGGGAAGAGTTGCTATAGTGAACACTCAGGGCCAAGGATTCTCACGTGAACGCCCAGGGAAGTTGAGGCGACACTGTGGTTGTCACCTCGGTAGATTTAAGAGGTAGGGGTGGGGACAAGTTGCTCTAAGAAGGCCCTATCTCACCTGAGAGGGACCCAGGGACCTCAGAGTTACTTAGCCCCTTTCTGGCCCTCCAGTCTGAACAGCTTTAAGCTGCAGAGCTGATTGTCACTTTGCATAATTAGCCACTCCTTGGCCACATCCCAGGGACAGCCTTGGCTGTGAGAACAGTGACGTCCCTGTCTATCATCTAAAAGGCTTCTGTCTGAAAATCCAAAAGTGTAAATGTCTAAAGGCATTGAGGGGGCATAAATACACCAAGCTGCAGATAACCTGCGCGAAGGAGATGGCCCTGAGTAGGGGTAGAAAAAGGACGGGGGCAGGGGGAGGTCGCATGGTGAGAGAAGATGAGCATTGTCCTGTGGGTTCACCACAGCCTGAGAGGAGGAGGGAGGGCATTCTGAAAGGGTGCCGGTGGGACCGGCGGGAGAGCCAAAGCCTCAGATGGACACACAGCTGCGATGGAAGTTCCAGCTTGGTGGCAGACAGAAGCATTCTCGCTGGTGGAAGGTGAGACCCTGGAGGCTGCACCAAAGGGGCAGAGCAGACTGGGTTTTCATTTAGCTAACTGGGAGCCAGCCAAGGTATCTGAACATAGATCGGACTCTAGAGGGAGGTCCATTTAGCAGTAATACTGGATATATATAGACAAAGGAGAAATGACAGACAAGATCAATGAGGTAGCCCCTGAAAGAGGGAGTGGGGGAATCTATGACTTTTATTAAGTCATGTGCAGGATGAAGGCGGGTTTTACACAACTGCTTATGAAAGGACTTGTTGTTCTGATTTTGGAGCTAGGCAAGGAGAACCTCAGTGAGTTTAAGAACACTCCTACGTGTGGCACCATCAAGAATTCACACCCCCATTCTGTTGGACTGCCAAACCCATATTTCACTCTGCGGCAGTCGAGGAGAGAGGGCTATTGAGACAGGCAGAGTGATATTTAGCCCAGGCTGCCCATTTAGATAGGCCTGGGGAGCTCTGAAAAGCTGTGATACCCAGGGCCAAGTGTGGTAGCACCTTCAATCCCAGCACTTGAAAGGCAGGGACAAGCATGAGTTCCAGGCCAGCCTAGTCTAAACAGGGAGTGCTAGGCCAGCCAGGGGTACACGCTGAGGATCTGTATAAACAAACAAACACATAAATAAATAAATAAATAATCATGATACCCAAGGCTGGAAGGACAGCTCTGCTGGCATAGTACTTGCTGCGCACCCATGGTAACTTGAGTTCAATCCTTAGAATCCACATTTTTTTGTTTGTTTGTTTTTCGAGACAGGGTTTCTCTGTGGCTTTGGAGCCTGTCCTGGAACTAGCTCTGTAGACCAGGCTGGTCTCGAACTCACAGAGATCCACCTGCCTCTGCCTCCCAAGTGCTGGGATTAAAGGTGTGCGCCACCACCACCCGGCTAGAATCCACATTTAAAAAACAACAAACAGTGTGGTGGTTCACAACTGTAGTCTCAAAGCACTTGGGAGGCAGAGACAGGCAGATCCCTGGGGGGTTGCTGGGCAGTCAGTCAGTCTTGCATACTTAGAAAGTTTCAGGTTAGTTTGAGATTCTGCCTTTAAAGAAAGGATGAGGGGGATGATGTACAAACTCAATAGAGGACTGAGTTTCAGATAACCCCAAGGCAATACCTGGTTACAGGAAAGACCACAAACTGAGACCACCCAGGTACCACCCAGGTACTACCCAGGAACAGGTCATCCAAGGGGAAAGCACCTAATTTCCAAAGGAAATTCCTAGCCTTCCAACCATTGTAGATAGAGGATCACCTGACATCCCTTAGCTCAGCACACACCCATCCCCTTTCACCAAGATACCCCTAGGCAAATGTCAATCAGTCAGGTGTCCTGAACCTTAGAAATCCCCAACCTCTGCTATGATAAAAACCCCCAACCCAACTGAGCTGGAGGCTCTCTGGTCACATGGAGAGTCCGAGTTCAAACTTGAACAAAGATTTTTTGCTTTTATATCTGGAACTCGGTCTTCTTGTTGGTTTGGGGGGACTCTGCAATCTGGGCCTAACAGATGATGCCTGAGGAATGACATCCAAAGTTATCCTTTGACCTATATGCACATGTGCGCGCACACGCACGCGCGCGCGCGCACACACACACAGACGTGCATCCATACACAAATGTTCACACAGACATGACTAATCATGACGCCCAAGTACAGGTATCACACACTCACAGATTGGGACACCCAACAACAGATCCCAGAATTTAAAATCTTTCCCAGTAATTTCACTGTCCAACATGCAGCCAAGTGTGGGAAGAAACTGCAATCTGTGTTGCAAAGGGAGACTTGGCTGAAAACTGTGGCTGGGAAAATCTGAAGTCCCAGAGATCAGGTGCAAAGACAATGTCAACTTCCTAACTTAAATAAAGACAGAAAGGGTTGCTGGCGGAGAAAAGAGGAAATTACTTTCACCATTGTTTATTTATCATATCAATGTGACATTCAGATAGAAATGCCCCACCTGCGCTTGACAAAGTGAGCCAGAAGTTTCTGAAGAGTTAAGGCCACATCAAGGTCAGCACCTCCAACAAAGTGTCTTGTAAGTTCAGTTACTATTGCTGAACAGGGACAGGCAACTCATTTTCTGAAAATTTGCAAGCCATTTGTTAAAAACTCAGTCATTATTAGGTAATAAACCTTCACAATTACTGAAATTACATTTCTAAAAATAAATAAATTCTCAGAATTCACTTAAGACTTATATTTAATTATGTAAATGTGTGTGTGCACATTTATACATGTATGAGTACAGGTACCCACAGAGTCCAGGAAAGGATGCTGGGCCCCCAGGAGCCAGAGTAAAAGGTGGTTGTAAGCATCCAATTTGGATATAAAAAATGAGCTTGGGTCCTCTACAAGAGCACTTGGTGCTCTTAACCATTTAGCATCTCTCCAGAACTCAATTCACACCGATCTTACTGAACTTTATTATTAGGTAATAGTGTAATGCGGCGATACAAATATTGGTTATGTCTGTCTTGTCTGAATAAAGAGCAGACCGATGAGGACCTACTGCGTATCTTCCCGGACTCTGCCATCCTCTGTTGCAAACAGCCACGGCTAAGGAATATTTGCATCACGAAGACTGACTTGTGCTACAGATTAGGGATGCTCCGGGGCCCGGGCCCCCAAAAGGCCAGTGTTAATAATTCACCAGCACACCCCTGCCAGCAACTGTGCTGCAGGCTGCATGGAGAAAATGGCATGTGAGCATGCTTATAGAACCTCTTTATGGTACAAACAAAAAGAACAAGATAGAAACGAAAGCGGCACGAGTCGAGGAGAAACTGATGCTAAAAACAGCTTTCTCCTGCCTAACGTTCCCCAACACAAGCTTTTTATACTGCTCCAGCCCGTGAAATTGCTCCTATTTCACATAAATGTTTCATTTAGGTCTGTGAATAAGGCTGTTCCAGCCAGAGAAGACAGAGCTTATATGAACACATAAAATCCCTCTGAGCAGAAACTCTTTCCCTTTAAGGCATTCACGCCAATCCTCTTTATTCCTGTGAACACACTGGGGAGGTAGCGAAGTGGCAGAGAAAATGGGAAAGAATAAAAAGGATGTTGAATTAGAAATCATAGCATTACCTACCCTCGCTGCTTTTTTTTGTTTGTTTGTTTGTTTTTCAAGACAGGGTTTCTCTGTAGCTTTGGAGCCTGTCCTGGAACTAGCTCTTGTAGACCAGGCTGGCCTTGAACTCCCAGAGATCCGCTTCTGCCTCCCGAGTGCTGGGATTAAAGGCGTGCACCACCACTGCCCGGTCTCCTGGCTGCTATTAAGGAAAAAACTTTTCTTCCCATCCTGGGAAACCTCTGCTTCAGGAACTGTTTTAAGAAGGTTCTGGAACCAGTCTCCTATCACCATCATTTCTCAAAGGCAACTTGCCATTGCTTTCTTTTCCCCTCAATCCCTGGGTTCCTCGTTTCTACCCTAAGTGCGGACAGGGCTGGTGCCTGCAGCCTAAGCCCGTGCACTCCGTGGTCTCAGAAAGTTCCCTGGGGAGCCAGGGCCAGGATCCCTGGATCAGGGGTCTTCTTGCCTTTTTGTCACTGAAGACACCTCCTACTATACCTGCCGCATGGTCCCATGTGGCCTCTTGCCCATTGCAAACAGGCCTCTGGAACACTAGTCAATTTATACTTAGTATCCTTCCCATTTTCCCAGACTCAGCTGTGCGGCCAGCCAAGCAGAAAGCACAAGGTGGTTGGTGAAAGGGATCAAGGCTGAAAACCTGGAGCAGGGGTGTGTGCTCACGGGCTAGGTAAAGGGACTGAGAAGGAAGGAGACAGACAAAGGGCCGGAGGAAGGTTTGCAGAGCCAGTAGGGGTTCCTAAACAAAGAAGTTGTTTTGTCTGGGGTTGTTTTGTTTCTAAGAATCGCAAGAATTTGTTGAATTTGTTCAGTTGCTGGGAGGATAGTTTTGTGGTGTTGTTGATTTTGTTTCCCCCTCCCCCAGCAAAATTTCCTGAGGGATAATCCTGGGTTCCACCCAAACCAGACCCACACACACTGTGTAAGCCCTGAACAGCCTCTGGGAACAGCTGGGCTCGACAGGGATGACACGCCCAAAAGACCACTAGTGGATGTTGGACTGGGCAGGACCCAACTGTGTCTAGAGGAGATGCCTGGGAACCCATCAAGGTTGCCCAAGCACCGGCGATAGCAACAAGTATTCTTCCAGGCTGCCTGGACTGAGCTTCTCATTCAGATGGGAAGTCCTGGGTTGGAGAATTTCTCTGAGGAACCCACAGAGCCACTCTTGGGGACCCAAACAAGTCATGCAAAAGAAATAGGCCAACTAAGAAAGCAAGATCAGAGCTGGGGAGATGGCTCAGTTGAATTTTTTGGTAAATGTGAGAACCTGAATTCAGATCCTAAAACAGACCAAAAGCAACAGTGTTTGTAACACGGTGCTCGAGATGAAGACAGGTCGACCCCCAGAAGCCCATGGGTCAGTTACCTGCATCAAAAGATTCCATTTTAAACAAGGTAAAAGTCAAGGAGCAACTCCTGAGGTTGTCCCTCAACCCCTACATGTACACCAGGCATGTCCACACCCAACTGTCACATGTACACCAGGCATGTCCACACCCAACCTCCACATGTACACCAGGCATGCCCACACCCAACCACCACATGTACACCGTGGCATGCCCACACCCGATCACCACATGTACACCATGGCATGCCCACACCCGATCACCACATGTACACCGTGGCATACCCACACCCGACCACCACATGTACACCATGGCATGCCCACACCCGACCGCCACATGTGTAATGGTTTAAGTAAAATGCTGCAGGTCCCCAAGCAGCGACAGGCAGTGAGCAGCAGTCCCAAGACCATGTCAGGCCATGAAGGCAGCCGGGTCCCAGGCAGGAAGCCATGTGGCAGGTGAGAGACTGCGATGGATAGGCACACCATGCAGAGTGAAGTTGGATATTTATTTAGTGGGTTATGGAAGGGAAGGGGAGAAGGGGAAAGAGCAGAGAGAGAGAGAGAAACAGAGAGGGGAAGGAGAGGAATGGGGAGAAGGGGGAGACAGAAGCTGCCGAGAGAGAAGAGGGGGAAGGCTCATGCTGGAAACAGATGATCAGCTTGCCTAGGCAGACAGAGGAGAGAGTAGGCATGGCTTGTCTCTTAAAGGGACAGGATAGACCATTACAAGGGGCAGCCCTAAATCTTCCTATGCATCCAGAGGGCCTCCCTAACCACTCTAGAAGTCGGGAATTCAGCTTTCACTCAGTGAAAGAGATCAGTCAGCCTCCTTCCTCCTTTACTTGTGATGTGGGTGCTAAGCGAGTCTAGCTACCACCCTGCAAAGGGGTATGAGTGGGCACAACATCCACCGCAATGGAAAACGCTTTGGCCACTAAGGTAGAGAGGCACAACCCAGCTGTCTAGAAGCTTCTAGAACCTCTTGCCCACATAAAGGGCAGACAGCTGAGCAAACACTGATAAAAATGGAGCTGTCAGCCAAAGAAATGGAACGTAAATGAAGGCCTGAAGAAATGGAGGGTGAAAATCAGCAGAGGCCTTTGCTGGGCCCCAGGGGTGCTTGGGGGGCAATTAACAGAAGAATTTCTCTCACCCACACACAGGACAATCCTCCCCCTTCACCGCACCTTAACATCTTCTATAAGGAGCTTTCTATTGCGTTTTTATCAGCCTGAAAGAGTGAGAGATGCTAAATGTGTGGCTGAGGAAAACTGCAGGAAGACAGAGTCTCTGAGGCTTGCCCCCACCCGTAGCTATCTTGGCTGGATCCCTGATTCTGTCAGGTTCACAGGCTCTGACATAAAAGGCAGGAAGTTACCCCGTGCTACACAAAGCTCCTTAGATGTCAGGAAATTAACCTGGGAAATCAGAGCCAACAGTGATGAAAGGCAATGCAGCCTGAGTTCAGAATCGGTATGGCGTTAGATCAAAAGCCATTTGCTGGGCACCCCAGGCTGGGCGCTGCCAAACTACACACCCCCTAAAAACTTCAGGCAACAGGACTACATGCCCTGTGCTGGGTATTTCTCCTATGGTAGGGTTTAATCCTCAAATCAGATCTGTAACTTTTAACTCTGTTTCTCTTGGAGGTTTGCATGCCTGCCCTTGGTAAATCTGCCCCCAGAAGAGCTGCTGGCTGGCCACTTCCTTATAAGGGAAGAAGAACAAGGGGTCCAGCAAGGGGCCCCAGAAGAAACAAAGAAAGGCCTTAAAAGGAGAGGGAGGTGAGGCAGCCTGAGGATTCCGACCTTCCCAGCTAAGAAAACAAACCTCCTTGTGGAGGATAGAAGGTCAGACCGCAAGGCTGTGAGAATCATTATTTACACAGGCGGCGATAATAACATCATTCCGAGTCCCCACTCTCTTATCTTTACAATGACGGGGTTAGACTAAGTGTCATGCCATCCTGGGATGCGTGAACAACCTTGACATTTATGTTCATCTAGAAGGCCTAGGGCTTTTCTACACTACCTCCCTGTACCTCTAGCCCATTAGGACACAGGGGACATGCACCCATTTTACAGAAGAGAAAATGGAGTCATTCCCTGTCAAGGGAAAAGGGTTGCCCCGTGTCACACATTGAACCCTCATTTTACTCACTTGTGGCCCCCAGGGAGGGCGATTGTGACACAGACCATGTTTCTGATAAATGTGCTTTCAAATATTTGAAAAAATAAGCTCACCATGGTACCACCTCTGGCCTTTCAAAATCAAAATATGGAAAGGTCAGAAAGAACCCAAGTCGGGTTATAGGTCTGTCAAGAAACAGCACAGGAGATGCAAACCCCACAGCAGTCTCTCAAGCTTAAAACCCCTTTTCTAAGTGGGCAGAGGGGTGGTAACAGCAGCTGGGAGAAGAGTCCTCTGAGAGGAAGAAACCTCCATTAAGAAAATGCCTCCATAAGATCAGGCTGCAGGCAAGGCTTATGGGTGTTTTCTTAATTAGTGATTGACGTAGGAGGACTCAGCCCATAATGGGTGGGGCCATCCCTGGGCTGGTGGTCCCGGGCTCTATAAGAAAGCAGGTTGAGCCGGGCGGGGGTGGCGCACGCCTTTAATCCCAGCACTCGGAACGCAGAGGCAGGTGGATCTCTGTGAGTTCGAGACCAGCCTGGTCTACAGAGCTAGTTCCAGGATAGGCTCCAAAGCCACAGAGAAACCCTGTCTCAAAAAAAAAAAAAAAAGAAAGAAAGCAGGTTGAGCAGGTCATGGTGAGCAAGCCAGTAAGCAGCATCCCTCCATGGCCTCTGCATCAGCTCCTACCTCCAGGTTCCTGCCTGTTGGAGTTCCTGATCTGACTTCCTGTGATGAGGAACGGGGCTGTGGAGATGGAAGCTGTATAATAAGCCCTTTCCTCCTGGGTGCTTTTGGCCGTGGTGTTTCATCGCAGCAATAGAAACCCTAACACAAGGAGCAACACCGCTTGTCTGCTCCTCACTCTACTACTTCACCTTCAAGCTCTTTGCCTGCTTTGATAGGGGTGGGGGGAGTCCTATGATATGGGCCAGAGGGTCTCGGCCCAGCACTGACTCAACCAGAGTCATGTGGTCAGAGCAAATCAGAGTTGCTCTCCTACGTACAGGTCAGGTGTTCAGACCTGGAAAACACCACAGCCTGAAGCCATGCAACTCCTATTTGTGTGATGGTTCCCAAGAAAGAAAGGGAATAGAATGTGTGCTGAGACGGGGTGGGCAGGGATGCTTACAAGGAACTTGCTCATACAATTCTGGGGCCTACAAGTCCTAGAGTCACAGGCAGGATACTGGAAGCCCGAGAGAATGGATGTGAGAGCGGTGTCTGTCGTTTAAGGACTGTCAGGTTCCAGGACAAGGAGAAGGGGACAGCCTTTTTGTTCTATTCCGGGGTTCAGTTGATTGGGAAAATAGCCCAGGAAAGACACAAATATATACACACTACTGCTTTGCTCAGCACGCCAACTTTCCATTACTCAGACAACCTGAGAAAAATCAACTGAAAAGAGGTTTCTTCTATGTCGTGGGTTTAGTCTATGGTCACTTAGCCCTGCCGTTTTGGGCCTGTGTAGCAGAGAATACCGTGGCGGAAGCACATGGCAAGGGAAGCTGGTTCAACCCTTGGCAACTGGAAAGCAAGGAAAGAGAAACTCGAAGAACTGGCGTCTCCATACCACTTCTGACACCCCCACCCCCCACCCTCCCACCCGCGCCAATGACTTAACTTTCTCTTACTAGTCTCACCTTTTAAGAGTTCAACTCTACCTCCAAGAGGCTGGAAGCCAACCCTTTAATGCATCAGCCCTTAGGAGACATTCCTGTTCTAAACTGTAGCGCTCACACGAAACATCCTGCAGAAACACCCAGAACAGCATTTGACTGTCAGTCTGGGCAGCCCTGGTTCAGTAAAATTGACACACCAAATGAACCATGACAATCATGTAGAGAAGGGCCAGGCCAACACAGGGACATGCCAGAACCAGAAGAGACCGAAGGAGAAGGTGCCAGAGGGTGCCAGCAAATTCAGCTTCAAGAGAGGATCGGGCATGATTCTTGGTGAGAGACAGAGGGGCAGAGGGAGGGAGGGATGCAGTCTGGAGCCTTTCCAGGTCCCCACAATGCCTTGCCTCTCCCCTCCCTGTCCCTAAGGAGGTCTATGAGTGGGGCTCTTTTCTGACTGAGCTTCCCTGGATTAGAGCAAGGGCATCGTGAATCCTCCACACATTGTCAGGCAACCCCATTCTCAAAGTTTAGATCAGCCGTGTATCACGGGACGCAGCATGTGGGTGGTGTCATGGCACACAGCACACATTCCTGTTCTGTGGTAACTGTCAGGCTTTTACTACTTGCATGCTTGCAAACAACCAGCACAACTGAAATAAAATGTGAGTCCAAAATGATTTTGATTTTCTTTTGAGAAAGCATCTTGGGTATTCCAGGCTGGCCTTGAATTCTTCTGAGCCTCTGGCCTCTGCGTCCAGGGTGCTGGGATGTGAGGTGAGCGCCGCTCAGCTTATGTGATGCTGGAGACCAAGCGCAGGCTCTGGGCATCACAGGCAAGCCCTCCATCGACTGAGCTGCACCCCCAGCCCTGAGTAATGCATTCTGATCTGTTAAGGCGTAGGTGCGAAAAGGGAGTCAGACAGCGAGGGGGCCGCATCCAGCTGCCCAGCACCCACACCACGACCCACTTTTGCTCTTTTAATTGTTCTGGAAGAATTCAAATCTTACTGATATCAGGGCTTTGGTTTTGGTTTTTTGTTTGTTTTTTAGAAATTTCTCTCTTCCACAATTGCTCTTTGGAGGACAAGGCTCCATGATGTATAGGAGTATATGGCCTGCACAGGACACAGTAGCTGACTTGTATTGTAGATACAATGTATTTCTAAGTTCACTTCTCACAGAAAAAGCCCATAACAAAGGGTAGCCCCCATTGTTGCCAATGGTATTGGTCAGTTTAAGCAAAAATGCTGCTGCGGTAACGGACATGAACCCTTCAGGGATTACCTCATCAAAGGTTTACATTTTAGCAATACTAAGGGCTCAGCTATAGGCCTTCTAAAAATTCTTCTTCACTCTAAGACCCAGCAAGAAAGAGAAAGAGGGACAGCAGGACCACAGTATGACTTGGTCTCAACAATGGTGGCACAATTCCCCGCACTCGGTTTTGCCAGCCAAAGCAAATCTCCAAGCCAAACCTGACGTTAATAGGGCAAGGATACAATCTTTCCACAACAGTGAGGCATGCCAAGACTCACAGGGCCATGCCTGGCACTATGGGACAGGACTGCATAATCCTCTATCAGATAGAGACTTCACAATTAGGACTGCAGACAGTATACAGTATGTCAGCTTACAAAGAAATGAAGGAAAAGCCATGTGCACGGTCGAGGACCTAACTCATGGAAGGACAGAGTCTTTGAAGCAAGCCTCTCAACTCCAGATCCGAGGCTTTTGTCCCACTCCGCCACAGCTGTCTCCAGACCTTCAGGCCGAGAGGCACCTGCCCAGCCCTGTGGTTTATGTCAGCCTTCAGGGGTGTCACATGGAGTTGTCACAGGAAAACATTTGGCCCCTGAATGTTTTATTCATAAAGATCATATGTCCAAGGGAATCCAAACTAGCCAAGTCAGATTAAATTAACAAGCGTAAATCAAGAAATGCAGATAGAGCCAAAAACAGGAATTTTCAGAAAATGGAGCGATCGCAAGCATTGCCTTAGTTTACTCAAGGCTGTAGACAAACAGAGGGTTGGCGACACCTGAGGAAAACAAGCAGCTGTCACCCTCCAAGGGCAAAGGAAGAGACGCGTAGGCGGCGCCATGGCAGACTTTGGTGACTGGCTGATTGCATCCTGTATGAACTGGAATGAAGAGTCGGGGAAGAACCTGGCACCAACTCTTCAGAAAGGGCCTTAACCGTGACCTTCCCAGCGTCTCCAGACTTCTTATTTCCAGCATCATGAACAGCACAGGTCTCAAATGGGCACCCTGGTTGCCTATGCTTAATATATCTGTTGTCTCAGGCCAGCAAGTAGCTTAGTGCAAAGAAAATGCCTGACTGCACGCAGATCCTCAAGCGGAGAAAAACAACAGAATTAACTATTGTTCTAAAACTCGTCTCACCTCATTAAGTTGCCCGATGGGACCCTCTGCCTTCCTCAGACGGTGACTATAAAAGCTGTCACCACATCAGCAAAGGGGACTTATGAGATGCCTGCCCCCTCAATTCATCAGTAACATTTTCAAGGAAATCAGGTTTTATTAAAATACACAGGGTTAGACAGGCATCCAACCTGTGCAGGATGTATCAGGTGGGCCAAGCGTGATCTGGCACATGCTGTCCTAGGTATTCTTTCAAAAGAACACAGAAAATGCTGTCCTTGGCCAGAAGACAAATTCCTTTCTGACCCCACCACTCTTCACTTTGGACCTAAACACCCATGAGCCAAGGCTTGCCGATCACAGCCCACAGTACCACGCTGCCTTTTCAAGCCCTCCCCAGCCTGGTCTGAGCCCTTGCCTTCAGTACATGAGTAGAGACAATATCGGGACACTTTTCAGGACAAAAAGGCTCCACGAGGCAACTTCCGTGGCATCTTGCTTGCTAACTCTGCTCTGCTGTAAGCAATTGGCAGGCTTTCATACAAGGGGCTTCTCGAAAACACAGTCCAGAAGGCAGGCTAGGAATTGCAGCCTGGCTGCAGGCCACAGCATGGCAGATGCACGTATTCATCAGCACGTCAAATACATCACTCCACTCCTAAATCACAGGCCCAACACTGATCGGGGAAGTTGGGCACTGGGCAGCCCAAAGCCTCCTGGAGTGGCTACGATGACTTTCCTGTGGGTATCAGTGCTGGTGGAACACAAAGGAACACAGAAAAGGTTATCTCCATTCTTGGAGAAAAGCAATCATAAAGGGCGTTGTGGAACTAGAGCATGCTAATCCAAGAGTGCTCTGCAGATAGTACAGAAAGCAAATGGGTTTGCAGCTAAAGCCTTTCATCTTTGGGCTGGAGCATCTTTGGATGTTCAGTGTACCTTTGCTGTGAACCCCTCTATACTAGCCACCACACGGGGTGCAGTAGAAAACAAAGATAAATGAAACCTCCCCCATCAGATAGGATAAAGATGACATGTCTGCACCATCTGGGGAGAGGGCTCCCCAACACTGGTGAGGCTAGAGACAGCTCCCTGGAGAGGAACCGAATCTTCCAAAGGTTGCAGACACAAATAGATGGGGGGAAGAGAACATGTCCACCGCAGCCATACAGTTGTAGTTCCAAACCCTCTTCACTCCCCTTTTCTGGATGTTAAGATGTGTGTGGGGGGGTTCACAGCTGTTCTTTGTCTCTGGAAGTTTCCCTTTGCTGGCCACAGCACCTCACCTGGACATTGCTATGGTTTGAATATGAAATGTCCTTCCCAGGCTCCTGTGTTAAGGCCTTCATCCCCAACTGGTGGTATTGTTTGATTGTTTGGGCAGGCTCTGGAAACACGTTTAGGAAGTCAGACCTTAGTAGGTTATCACAGAAGAGACCCAGGGCAATGAGTCCACAGCCCCTCCCATCTCTCATGCTGATTCCTGTCTATCATGAAATTCAGCTTTTAGTTATTTGAAGCCCTGCCCACATTAGGCCCTCCCTAACCTGCGTAATTTTAGTGCCCAGTGATGTGTTAAAACATGTATCTATTTTTCATTTTTTTTTTCAGACAGTGACATCAAAGCTTAATCATCAGAGTCAATGCAATCACTTTCAAAACGCTCATCTTGGGTGATTAATCACTTCCTCCAATGCAGCCACGGCCCATATAATTTAGGGATTCCTCTCTGGGGCTTGTTTGCCAGAGTGCTCTCCACAGGCTGCTGAGCACAGTGGCCTCCAGCAGCTCTGTCCCTTGAGGTTAGGGAGTCAGTCATTCAGAACCACGACTGGTGACTGGGAATTCCAGAGTGTTCACCTCCAGAGTTGTCCCTGGCTCTATGAGACGACTCCTTCCACAACGCTGCTCGCCACCTATTCTAGCCCAGGGGCGGCAAATATTTGCCCTGGAAAAGTGACTTTTCAGCCATTTGGATCCTTGCCTGGTGAGTAACAGGTATTGATTCATCCGTCTAACAAATATTTATCAAGAACTTCCCACATGTCGGGCAACGCCCTACAGTGAAGCTGTAAAACCAAACAGATTTTACTTACATGGGGCCCAGATTCTATTAGAGGGGAATTACTGGTAAATAGACGATATAAAATAGTGCAATGAATGTCACCATACAGACACACTCAGAGATACTGGAGGGTAGGATATTGGAAAGGTAAAGAGACTCTTGGGAGCTCTGTTTTGAAGAATTATTAGGAATTTGCTGAATGGAACCTGTCAGGGAGGTGAGGATATGAGCTCCTAAGACACAGAATTTTGAGGTTGTGAGACTCATTGGAGACTCTGTATTACATGGGGGCTAGTAGAATAAGGATGGAGAAGAAGGAGGTCATGGTGCTGCCCAAGTTCTTGAGAATGGTGGGTAATCAGTATAAGGCTTCAGTAAAAACCTACCGATAAGCCAGAGCCAGTGGATGTGGTTCAAAGCTGATGGGATCTTTTTGCTGTGTGTGCACAGCACTTCAGAGTGACGCTTTACTTTCCCTCACTTCATAGAAGAGAATCAGAGACCAGGGAGGCTTAGAAACCTGTCTAAGATCACATGGTAGCAAGTGATACAGTTGGGATATGGTGTCCTGGCCCCCAAGCTTAGGGTAACCTCTCCTCAAAGAACCCCTGCAGATGGTAGGAATGGTTAACACCACTGGAAAGGCAATTTCGAACTCTTAGTAAATATACAGTGTTCAACAAAGGCATGGTCAAAGCACTGCCATGTAAATCGATTAACACTAAGCCTTCTCATAGACACGTAAGTAACAGACATGTTATTAGCATGCACAACAACATTTACCTTGCATCCCTCCTCTGCATACACTGGTGAGCATATGGTCTGCATATCTAGCTGTGGAAACAGTGCAATAGATCAGGAATCCTAAAAACAATCACGTCCTTTCTCCTAAACTGAGAACAAACTAACTGTCAAGGGCTGGGGCAATGGTTTAGAAATTGCTTTAGAGCAAATCAATGGAAAGCTATGTAGTCACTGAATGTGCTCTTTGTGAGGACAGTGAGATCCTATAGGCACTATGGGTAAAGCAAAGAAGTAAACTGTAGAAGAGGTAAGAAGCAGGGCCCCATTGGCCTTCATAGGAGAGTGGCCCAACAGCCCTACAGATCCCCAGTTTGTAAAAACAACGCCCATGCAACCTCCCCCTGTACCAGACAGTGACGGGAAGTGTTAAACTTCCCCAAAGACTCAAATGAGCCCATGAACTTGGGATTTGCTTATAAATCGATGCAATTAAATCCTGCCAATAGATTCTAGGCTTCATCACACCGTCAGTAGGGTGCGTACCTAAGGTTACCTAAATCTGCAAAGATGTGCCATCCTTTTCATTTCCCCAGAGTCCCCTCAGAAAGCACAAAGCTGAGCTGGCCCCGAAAACAGTGGCCGAGACTAGCTCACAAGCTGTGTGAGTCTCACCCTCTGGCATACCATCTTTGGAATCTAGGAATGTCAAAATAAAACCCCTAAAACTTTAATTAAACAAACAAACCACAACAACCACTATCATCTTGGAAATCCAAAGCAAACAACTGAAATAAAGAATATCAAATTCAGGAATGTCCACAGCCTATGACCCTTCCTATGTGTGTTAAGGCTACCATGATTTGAAAATGTAGAAGCTGTGTTAAAAGACAAGAAATAAGAACAATCCTATTTGGGCGAAAGAATTTTTAGTAATATTTTTCTCTTAAAACCCTACAAGTATATTTTTGCTTCTCAACTAGCAACATTCACAAGTGATTTATTACTTCGCTGCTATGCTCTAGTAGGTGGGACTCATTTGGCTCAATAGTAAATAGTTTTACTACCTTCTCGGGATTTCCAGCTGCAATAAACAGGTAAGGGCTGGAGGGGAGAATTAAGCAAGAATTGGCCAGAGAACTAGCCTCTCTGCGACCATGAAAACTAGCCCTGGGAGCCAGTTTCCTTCTCAGGTGCCATCCTATTTGTCACACGGATGTGTCGCAGACACGAGGGGAACAGACAAAGCCCATGAGAGCCTACGATTAGCACAAATCGTGCCTGAAATCCCTCCTGGGGACTTGCTGTAGAGAAAACTGAGATCTTGTGCCAATCACGCTGGGGTGCTGTCACAGTGTATGCTGCTGGGTAAACACCATGACCAAAAGCCACTTATAGGGGTGGTTACTGCTTCAGAGGGAGAGACCGGACAGCCAGGGAAGCCATGGCAGGAGGTGGCCAGAGCAGGAAGCAGAGGGAACAAACCGGAAGTAGGAAGAAAAGCCATAAACTCTTAAAGCTTACCCCAACCCATGAGGTGTTTCCTCCAATAAGACCATGCCTCCTGAAGGTTCCATAACCTCCCCAAATAGCACCACCAATAGGAGAGACTGAGTCCAAATATCGAGTCTATAGGGGGCATTTCTTATGCAAATCATCAGATTCCTCTCCTTGGCTGCCATAGACTGATGGTTCTCCCTGTGTTCTCACATGATAGAGAGAGGACAAACTTTTTGGTTTCTCTTCTTAAAGGGACACTAATCCCATAGGATTAGACTCAGTTAATGATAATTACTTCCTAAGAGGCTCCATGCGCAAATACAGTCACAGTGGGAATGCAGGGGTCAGCACATGAACCATGGGGATCAGGGCACGAACATACAGTCCTCGATGTGTAAGCCTTCTGTCTTTGTGGGAGAAAAGAGCCACAGCTGTTTAGATGCACCAGGCTTGCAATTTTCAAAAGCCTTATTATTCCTATCTGAGGAGCTATTGGCAATTGATGGTGGCTGAAAGAGAGAGTCTCCTTTGGTAGGTTGCTCATGCCCCAGTGGATGGCTGCTCATTCGTGTGTGTGTCGGGGGGGGGAAGACAGTATTTGAACTTAAGAGGTTATTAGTAACAAAGAAATTAAGGATAAAACAAAGACTTGAAGTTGGGAGAGAGATGAAGTAGGGGAAGCATAGTAAATTGAAGGATGTGCTAGCAAGCGGGCATGGTTCACATACATAGCTTATGTGTATGGAACTCTTAAAAACTAACAGGTACTATTTTTACAAGTGCCATTGTCTTTTCTCCTAGTATAAGTAACACTTAATAATAATGCAGAGAAGGTAATTCTAATACTAAGGGATAAGATAACCTTAAAGATAATCGGTAAAAAGACCAGCAGATGTAAGGAGCAGCAGGAATTGCACTATCTAGCTAGAATCTGATAGAATTCATTTCCAATGAAAATCAATTTTTCTTTTTAATAATTGGTCTCCATGAAACTCTAAATGTCTGGGGTTTTGTATTTTTATTATCAGCTGTATTAATAGGAAATGTATTCAATAGGGAAATGGGAAAAAGATTAGAGACAAGAACAGAGGAGAACAGAATGTTAGAAATCTGATGCATCAGCACCTCATGTTACCTTGCTGTCACTGTCACTGCAGGGAAAGATGAGAGAGCCACAGAATTAAGCAGATTTAGTTTGCACCTCTGAGCACCAAGGCCTGCCATGCCAGTATTCTTCATCCACTAAGGACACACACAATTAAGAAAGACTAGGCATCCTCCACTGCTCAAGCGTGTGCATCTTCATAACACTGCATCTCTGGATGCACCATTTCACAGGTGAAGACACGGAAATGCAAGCTAATTGGGTACCACAAGAAAAGCATGGTGGGGGCCTCTCTGATGTGCATAAACATGATGCTTACAGGAAGCAATCGGACTGCTGCAGTCCCAGGAGAAACATGTGCAGTCATGTCACTGGGACACACATGCTCTAGGGAGCTCTTAAAGTTTCCTCTCTTCTGGAAGCATCCCAGAGACCCTTCTCCATCCTCTAGCAATGATGCATTGTATCCTACTCCTGCAATGACAGTGCCAATGGTTGGGGGAGGCGGCCAGTCAGTAAACTACCTGTTGTGTAAGCATAAGGACTAGAGAGGTTGGAGTACTAACATGAAAACCCTGGCAGTGCCAGGGAGGTAGAGACAGGAGTGGATCTAGTTTGCTCCTTGGCTAGCTAGCCTAGCTAAATACGTGAGTTCCAGGCTCAGTGAAGACTGTCTGAAAAAACGAATGTAGAGAGCAATAGAGGTAGACATCCAGTGTTAACCTTTGGCCTCCACACACATGTACATACCCACATACAAACATGTATGCATGCACACACGAGAGATGGATAAATGACAGATGACAGATTGATAGATGATAGATAGATAGATAGATAGATAGATAGATAGATAGATAGATAGATAGATAGATAGATAGATATAGACAGACAGACAGACAGACAGACAAGGCAAAAGGAGGGGGATCATGGTCTTGAAGGACATCACTAAGGGGTCCATGCTCCAACCCAGAGCCAGCCCAGCTTCTGGATTTTGTGTACTGTGAGGTGCTTATAAGAGCACATTTTCTAAGTCTATATACCATGAGTCTGATTCTAGTTTCCTTTCATCAAAAGCATTCCAGGTTACACAACAAAAAGGCAGACTCCGAACTCAATTCTGTGTAAGTACCAAACACCTCTGCATCCCCAGAGCCCTCTGATGGGTGAAGATGTCTCTACAGGTTCTGCCTGGTTGTCAAGTAACAGCTTCAGTGGCCCTCAGTCACAGCTTCAGATGCACTCCTGGCTCTGCCATTAATTAGCTGTGTGATCATGGCGAGTTTCTCCTTCTGTATGCCTCATCTGAGAAACGGGGGCCAATGAGAGCACCTGCCACCCAGGACTTTCAAGACACGACACTTCAAAGCAGGGGGCCTGCACAACATAATTTTTTTTCTTGCTTTTTGCTCCTGTCTGAATTTTCATTTTGTGTCTTTATTTGGTTGTTTTGGGGTTGGCAATATTAGGAATCATTTGCTAGGCAAGACCTCTATCAATGAGCGCTCTCTCTCTCTCTCTCTCTCTCTCTCTCTCTCTCCAGTTAAACATTTTTAATTAGTTCGCTGTCCTTGATCATTTCAAAGAAGACATTAGAGGAGGCATTAAAACGCTACTCATAATGTCTCTGCTATTTTTAGAAGTGCTTCCCAAAGGCTTAGTACATCTAAAGGCTTAGATGTAGACTGTGGGGCTATTGGGAAGGGATGGAACCTTTAGGAGTCGGACATGCTGGAAAGAAGTTAGGCTATTGAGGTGTCACTAAAAGGAGTATTATTAGAACTCTCCCCTACAGCCGTCCCCGTGAGCCCCTCCCACAAGGACTGTGCTACCCCAGTCCTGCCAAGCTAGGTGACTATGAATTGAAACCATGAGCCACAATAAACCATTCCTCCTCCTAAACCGGTTTTCCTCAGGTATTTGTGAGTGGCAGAAAGCCAACTAACACAATCATACTTCCTATTCAACTATTTTCCCCCTCACGCTACCACTGACTGGCGTGCACTATCTAAACAAACATGCTCTCTTGCTCATTTCTGAATATAATTTAAATGAATTTAAATATAACTATAATTTAAATATAGTAATATATTCTTTTTTGCTTTAATAGTTTTATGAGACTGGAACACCAACAATTTACTAACCATTGTCTTAGAATTTTTTTAAAAAATACTAGGGTCTCACTATGTAGCCCAGGCTATCCTCAAAGTCAAAGGTATCCCTCTGTCTCTGCCTCTTGAGTAGAGTGATGGGACTGATGGAATGAACCACCATACATCAGGCTAAGGACTGATATTTCTAATATATATGAATATCTTATTTTTTTCATATTAAAGATGACAAAGGCCTGAACATTTTCCATGCACCTCTTTCATTTCTGTACATTGTTTCCACAAGAAAAAAAATTCCCTTGAGGTACAATTACTGGACTCTTTTACCTCTTGCTAAGCAGTTCTCCCCAAAAGGCGCTCCAGTTTGTAAGTAGTGATGTTATCTGAGCTGCACAAGGCTAAAATGGCAGTTTTTCCAAATAGGTGGTTGGTTTGAAATATCGCGTGAACCTTTGTACTGTGGTGAAGTCAAGTGTTTTGATTGCCTTGCCGTGCCGTGGGATTCAAGTTTTATAAGTTCTTTCTTCTCCCCAAAAGCTCCCTCCTCAAAGGCAATCACTTTTATGCCTCATGGGCCCCGGACGTTTATATGCCTGTCTGGTTTTATCTCCCTTCTCTCTTCATAAACTAGATTGGATCTATATGGACCTCCCACCAAGAGAGCATAGATGGCTCAAGGATAATGTCTTAAATGGATGGAGAAGACCTTCTTCATGTGCTCCAAACTGCCATTTGGGGATGAAGTGGAGAAATCCCTTTATCCAGATAGAATAGCCCACTGACTACTTCATGGAAAACTCAGGCATGAACTTATGAATAACTAAGAAAACTCTACCCAACTGAAAGTTTCATGGCCTGAGTCAGTCTCCCATCCAGCAAAATATCTGCCCCCTTTTTCCCTTAGTGTGGGGGAAAAAAAAAAACAGATTTAGCTATTCCAAGATGAATCCCTGGGGAAAAGAAGTCCCTGCATTTTTCTCCACTGCTAAACATACCTGACTCAAGGGCAGATGCCATCACAAGTAAGGTGATTAACAGGGCCTCTGGTGCTCCTAAAGGGACTTGGTTTGGCTTCTGGTGAGGTCCCTCTGTCTTTTCCCGTTTCGTGTTTCTAACAGGATCATCACCCAGATCCAGGCAGAGACAGTGTAACACAAGGCACTACACCCAATGCTGGGTAGCTATTCAAGGAACATAGAGCACACTTATGTACGTTTTTAAAACCTCGATTATTACAGTGAAAACACAACATTGAAACATCCCAATGGAATTCCAAAAGTCTAGAGATCATTGCAAACCTCAGATTAAGAAACACATCAAGTTCAAGAGTCTGGAAACATTTGAAGCTAAAGTCCATATAATAAATGAGACAGACATTGAGGACAATACAGATTTTACTCCAGCTGAGCAACTCTATTAGCACGAAGACAACTATACACAGCAGGTAAACAAACAATTATAGGTGCTGGACAACAACAGTCATATTTGGCCCCCAAGCTGCACTTTGGCAGCCCCTGCTCTGGCATAGGGAGTTATCATAGGAAGCAGCCCCTCCCATCTGCCTGTGTTCTCCTACCTTTGGTTCCCACCATCACTGTCTGTCATGAGCTGCAGGTTTATGAGGATAAGAATTCTTTCAAACATTCGAGTCTAGCCAGACACCTAAGATGGTTTTCCTCCTGGATGTTAAGTATGACCCAAGACTACACTTTATAGTGATGTAAGAATTATTAAGGAAATAAATATTGGAGAATAGCAAGAGCCAAATCAGTCACAGACCTTGGAACAACAAGTGAATCCAGGCTCCTTGAGATGTGGGCAGACTTTTCAAGTAGCTTCTCTGGGTGTCATGGGATGGGACATGATCTGATCATCAGAGGGCATTGGGCCTGGGACTGATTACTGATGCTGTCAATATTTTGATATTAAAATAAATTGGTGTTGTGAAACTTTGGGTGAGCTAAGTTCTCTGAGATTCAATTTCCTTTACTACAAAGTTAAGAGAGTTGCATTAAATGAATTGAATCAGGCAAGTTCTAAAGCTTTGGAAGCTTTGAACACTTAAAAAAAATTGTGTCAACCAATTTATGCTGAAAAGCCTTCCAACACGTCAAAAAGCAAGAACTTTAACAGAAAGTCTGGTCTCTGGTGAGTCCAAATACACATTCTATGATGCTCTCTCACTTTGCATTCTCCTAGAACCAAGGCAATTCATCCATCTTAGTGACAATGACTATGAAAGTTCCCTGTTCAATTGGTGCAGAAAACAGACTGTCAACTGCTAACTGATACAATCCTGGACAGAATTAAATAGAAGAATAAGTTCTGGGGGAGCAGGGAGGGGAGGTACTATTCAGGGAAGCTGTTAAGTTTGAAGGGATGAACAGATTTCCAGAAATATGGAAGGGTATTATGTTGAAGCCCACAAGACTGTACAGTGAATGCACAGCTGACAGACCAATAGGCAGATCCACGGGAAGTGTATACATACATGTCCACATGGAATAACCCATTTTGCAGAGCTGTGGGAACACTTATCTTCTGGAAAAGCCACGGTCATATCTGTAAAAACCTTGTGAAGCAATGACTCTTCCCTTCGAAATGGGATTCATTCCCAAAACACCGCAGCAGTGTGACTTCTGCAAGGGCAATGGAATGACCTTGCTCCATTCCTCCACACCGTGAGGCTTCGGAGCAATGGCATTCACTCTTTGTTCTAACAGTCAAATTTACATAGAGTCAGTCCCACAAAATTACCTAATAGACCACATAGAAATTGCTATAGAAGACAGGCACTGAGCAGGAAGGCAGCATGCCCCACTTTTGCTAACTTACAAATCTGGGTGTCCCCAAAACTGGTTATCACAAAAGAGATTGGATGAGGAGAATAAGTGAATCCAGGATTCAGGGATGTTTAGTAACAACTTTATCTAATGGTTTTGAATGTCAGGTACTTCCCCTTGAATGCTGACTCTTTCCTGAGTCTGGTCACCTGTTCTGAAGTACAGCTTTGTCCAGATTCTACCTGCCCTTTTTGTGATTTTGATATGCATATTATCATTGTCCGTGCCTGTGGAATTTTCCAACTGTGTCTTTAGAAACGAGAAACCTCGTGGCGATCACCCCTTACTCTTACTCTTCTCCTCCTTGCTACTTCTACTTCTTCCCCTTACTCTCCTTTCTTTTCCTTATTCTTCCCCTTACTCTTCTTATTCTTCCTCTCCCCCATGCCCCCTTCACTTCATATTTCCCCTTGCACAGAAAATAAAGATGCAGAGGTAATGTATTTGAGTTAATTTTTTACCCTCAGATCCTCACCTGCCATAGACATCCAATTCTGAGCCCTGAGAGGGGACTGAGGCTGGTACTCAAGGCATCGATAGTATTAGAAGTGCTAATAAATAAAATTAGTTCAAAAGGAGAAATAGGGTAGTTGTGAGTCAAACCAACCAACAGAAAACAGGTAGGCAAGTAGGTAGATAGATGATATAGATAAATTTAAATGAGAGATTTATCATAGCAATTCCCTCACAGGGTTAAAGTCTCCCAATCTGCTGTTGGAAGCTGAAGAGCCAGAAAAACCAAGAGAAGGTTGAAAACGTAAGCAGGGGTGAATGGCAAGAGGAAGAAGTCAGCCCTGAATCTCATGGATTGATGCTTCAGCTCAAGCAGAAATAAAAACCGCGTCTTCCTCTGTCGTTTTGTTCTGTCCAGGGCTTAGACAAGCTGGATGATGCCCACCCACCTTGAAGAGGGCCGTCCGCTCTGCTCTCTCCACTGATTTAAATGGTGACCTCCTCCAGAAATACCACCAGAGATACTTCCAAATAATTTTGGTATTTTTAATGACTCTCTGGGTATTCTTTGTCCCAGTCAAGTTGACAATAAAATGAACCATCACATTAGGCGCTTGGAAGCATCAAACAGAGCCACAGTTCAGAGCAATGGAACCTCACGAGCGGATACGTTGAATGGATCCTTTTTGAATTTGTGCCAATCACCAGTGGCTCATCACAGAAGTCGTTCGGGCAACTATACCATGAAGAGTTTATCATTTGGGTTTTTTATAACTTTTCAACATGGCATTTGGTTTATACCTTTCATTTGGCTGATCCTGCCATGGTTTTGAAGCAGGTGAAGTTAAAATGGAAAAACCATGACTGTGCCAAGCACAGTGACTTCAGTGTACCCAGGAGCCATGTTGGCAAGTGACATGAAAAGCAGATGCCTTGCTCTACAATTAAGCCCAGAGCAAGCAAGTCAGCTTCCACCAGACATCGCCACATGCATCGAACGGATGTTGTCAGGTTAAATGTTTTCGTGTTTGCATTTAACTAGTAAATATTTTTCTGATGGTGTAATAGGCATGAGTGTGCGTAATGTACAGCTCTCTTCCCTATTTGTACACTTGTATATAAGCACTGTAATAAAAAACAATTTAAAGTCCAGACTTGGGCTCTGTCGGAATTGTTCAAAGGTATTCATTACTAACGTTTGCCAAGCATCACATTAAACAAACTTGGAGTTTCTTTCTTCACATATCAGATGGAGATGATAACTGTTTATTTTGCAGGGCTATTTAGAAGATGAAATGAGGTAACAGTTGAAAGAGGCCTGGAAAACATAAAGTGTTACATAAAATCAAGGAGGTAAAACAGTATTTACCATAAAACACACACAGTTTAAAAGCAAAACATGTACTCTGCACCTGCCCCCGGGGCCACGACACAGCTCTTTGACGGGACTGTATTTACAGGCAAAGTGTGGTGACTCACAGCCTATCTGCGTTCCTTGGGGATTCCTGTACATGCAGCAGAATGTGACCTGCATGATTGCATCACTGTCTCCATGAACATTGAGACACGCATTTACGCAGGCCTTCTCTCCGCTATTGGAATAAAAATCCCAGCCCGGAACCAACGCAGCTGCTAATGCGTGAAACTGAAGCATTTCAGAAATGCCTGCGAACAGAAGATGACACACTGCATGCATCCTGAAGCCTGGGCTGGAAAGCTTTGAGGAAGGCCGGTGGTCGAGGTTTCTACAGCGCGCTGTGTAGCATCAAAGGGCCTGGATGGCGTGTGCACATCATAAAACAGTGCAGCCCAATCTGAGGTCAGGGAAGGGGACTGCCTACAGGACCTTCCTGCAGGATCTGTAGGTTTAATCCTGGCACACAACACGGATGGCAGTGACTTGGGTCAGGATTCCTGTGTGACACTAATTGATGATACCTCAGGGTGGGTGTGTACTAAAGCAAGAACAGGGCACACCATTCACTATAGCAAAGCTTGGATAAGCACAGCCCAGCAGTTGCGGGATTGAAATTTTGATCTCTAGGGGTAGCTTTGCCATTCTTTACTTAAGGCACCTGGCTTCATACCTCAAGGGTATCCAGAGGATGCCTGGGTACTGAAGGTCTGGTTGGTTCATTTCCACGACAGTGAAATTCACTTTGCTGATAACGAGCTTCCGTGGTCTCTGAGAATCTTTGAGTTTCACAGAGGTAGGATTTTGATCATTACTGGACATAGATACCACTGGTCTATGGCACTAAGCGCTTTCTCAAAGTCACTGAGCAAAACCAATTTTCCTAATTACTATTTCCTCCATTTCATTCAGCCCAGCCTAGACTGTGGCTATCTCCAGACTGCCGGTCATGCTCCTTGCCTGTGAAACGGGGTCAGGAGCACAACCAGAAGTCCGTGGCCACTGTGAAAATTTCCCCTGGCCCTGACCACCTTCCCAGGCCACCTGCAGTGAGGAGGCTCAAGTATCAGCGCTGGTCTTTTCCAGTTGTCACCCTATCTGTGTCAGGATGACCCCTGGAAACAAGGCTGGTGATGTTTCTTCTTTAATAACCCATAAGGTGTGGGCTGATGAAGTGAAAAGTAACTGAAACGACTTTGCAAACTGAATAAATCTGGAGCTGAGCACCAGTTGTAAAGTCACTCCCCGGCCCTGTGCCTTTTCTGTGGCATTGCAGAAGTCCCGCCTCTGCGCCAGATTTCCCAGGGAGGTCTGAGGGCTAACATCCCCATCTGCAAAGTGTGTGTGGCCTGCAAAGGGGGAACCCCAAAGAGTTACGGTCATCATTAAAGCAGGATTGGAGAGGCATAAGACTTTAGACAAGGGATAAAGAAAGTTCTCAAAGAGAAAGAGCGAAGTCAATTAACATGTGAAGATGTGTTGAGATAGTCCCTGGGAGGAATGAGCCAACAGCGCTGAGCCAGGTGCTAAATGTTCAGCTGAGGGTGCAGAGCACATGCTGTAATATACGGACTGGCTGCTGCCTGGTCATTCCCTCTCATGCGTATGTGTTTTTGTGTGTACGCGTCTGTAAGTATCTGTGTGTTTGAGTGTATTTCTCTTTCACACATTTGAAGGTCTCGCCCTCTCAAATCTGTAAAAGTATATAATATCCACCAACGGAGGGGACTGTTGTCCACAAAGGACTGTGTTCGATGCTCTGGGAAGACAAAGTAACAATATATGGGCTCAGCCTTTTTAGAGCACTAGTTTAGAAGGAGGTCCTCCAAGCCCATGTAGAAAGGCTTGTTGTACCCCAGCACATTGGGGAGGTAGTGCCCAGTACACGGCCTTCGGGGTACTGGGAGCACACTCTAGGAGATTATGGGATCCCAGTCCTTTTCTTATTCTCTTTATATCCTTGCCATAAGAAGAGAAACTTCTCCTTCATCCCTGACAGTGACAGGGTCAACTTGTAGCAAAACCTCACAAACCTTCCATTTTTGTAAACCCTTATTTGTTAGTCACAGAAAGCTGACTGACCTAAGAAGACCCCAAATAAGACGGCCCAGACAGCTCAAGTGCCTGCCCATGAGTAGGGGATGCTTCTCACATACTCAGATTCAGGAACCATCTGAGATACTGTTCACTGTGCAGACTCTGGGCCAGGCCTGGTGGCACAGGCCTGTAATTCCAGGCATTCCAGAACTGAGATGGAAGCATCACAAGTTCGAGGCTTGTCCAGGCTACAGATTTAGTGAGATGACTCAAAATAAAAACATTAAAAGTAAGTACCTCCCAGGAACAAAGCACTAGGACCTATAAAACCTCTACCTAATCCCAAGTACCATAAAAAGAAAAGAGAGACTTCCATTCTGCAGCTCTGGCTGGGGTGTGAATGCTGTTTATGAATTTATATACATTGTACATTATGACATTTCTATACATGCATAAAATGCATTTTGACTATACTCCCACTCCCTTGGGCCCATGTCACCTCTGATCCCCTTCCTCCTCCCAACTAAACCTCCTCTACATGTCTGCGTGTTTGGCATGGGTTTACAGCTGCCTGAAGGGACATGGGTCAAGGTTGTGGACAGGAACATGGACACCTTTCCAGCGGCTACACCAAAGCCAGCATTTCTCCCACATCAACCACTGACTAGGTCTAAATCCTGAAGAAAAAGTGGGTCAGCACGATCCACTCTCCCCTCCATGACAGGGCATTGATGGGACCAGTCTTATACAGGCAAACTGTATAAGATTCTATGCCATGCCCAGAAGTCAGCATTCTATACCCATGTCTTCACTTTCTCTGGATTTATGTTCTTTCTGTCCCTTCTTCTAGATGTTCCTCGAGTGCTGGGGTGGTGTGTCACACAGATGGCCCACTTACGGCTGAGAACTTAATAGTCATCCCATTCTTGGTACTTTAACCAGTGAGGAGTCTCTGCGGTTACCACCGACCACTGCCTAAAGAGTCTTCTCTGACCAAAGCAAACAGCAGCACTAGTCGATGGGCATAAATAAGGTACTTAGAAGGCAACTTAATGGGTGCCTTTAGTAGCTTCACAACTAGGGATTATGACCCCCCTAGCCACAGGGTTTTGACCTGGGTCAAAAGTATAGTCCCAGACATGCATCCCCTTCTGTGGAGTGGGCGTCACATCCAATCAGAAAGCTGTTACTTACCTCCCCATAACAGACTTACTGCTTTTGGACCAGTAGGCCCGCCTTGCCCAGATGGGTCAGTATCACGGCATACATGGTCGACAGTCAAGTAGGCTGTATAAGGAGAGGTAATGACAGTTCTCCCGGTAGCCTGCATAGCACCTGCCAGCCCTATCAGGGCTAGCCGGGATGGAGGAAGCTTCAGTCCCAGCTTGATGTTTCTGTTTCCAGCGATGAAGGCACGTGTTTTCACCAGCATCAGGCTCTCACCAGCTAATTCTGGTGGCCAATGAACATAAAGCAATGACAACGCCTGAATTGTTTGGGGGGCCTCAGTAGCTTCTGGGACCAACAACTCAGGAAATAACCAAAACCAGCAGTAGATTTTTTTTTATTTAATAATCTTTAGACCTCTGGGGAAGAGCTTTATGAACCCAGAAGGTGCCTCGCTTTAAACTCTTGTAGATTTTTATTTTTTGACTAGATTACCCAGTATCAGATTTCCTTATGGCTTTTCATGCATCCTTCTTCGTTCATCCTACCCCTAGTTTTTTCTCTCTCCCTCAGCTCCCTGCCCCCATCCCTGCTTGAGCCTTTTTACATCCACTTTTGTATCACACACATTTTACTACACATGCGTGCACACACACGCATACACACACTCCTTAAAGAATTATTCTTCCTCCCGTGGGCCTCTTTCCAGTTTCCTGAGCTCTGCATATATATGTACATATACAAGAAAGGCTACAATCTACATATGGTTTCCTAAACTTACCTCACTTAGTATTTCCCTGTTTCATCCACTTTCCTTCAAATTTCATAACTTCATCTTTCTTTAACGATGAATAAAATTCCCTTTTGTCTTCACGCTATGTTTTCATTGTCTGTTCATTGGTTTGTAACTGGGGTGCTGGGGGTGGTCACCTGGAGGATCACCCCGTTAGCACAAAGACAAACTCTGGTTTGGGTATTTTATAGGGCCTCTGGGTCCTCCCCCTTCTCCTATTAGTCCTGTTGAGATTCCCACCCACCCACCCACCCCATGCTTTCTCGCCGTATCTTCTCACAGCAGCTTCTGGGTATCAGTGGCTGCCATCTCAGAGAGTCTAGCTTTGCTTTCTTTGTCTCCTATATCCTCCCAACTCTCCTTCAGTCTTCAGCCCAGCCCAGCCCCCCCCCCGAGTTCTACACATACATAACAGCACCTTTGTACAGACTGTTAAACCATGAGACTTGGTTCCCAAGTAAACCTTAAGAAGAAAACACAAGACATTCTTTACATGGTACGCGAATGATCTGCCATATTTGTGCTTTGCTGTGGAATGAATGTAAGTGGAGGAGCTTTAGATCATGAGAGTAAGTGACAGTGACTTCACTCTGGCTGTTCTGTTGTTCCCATTGTCACAGAGTCAGTGGGCCAGCTGGACTCGGGAAAGGGGCATCTGGAGAACACTGAGACAAACATGTTTGGGTCTAGAGATTGGGCCAAATCTGATCTCTTAGAGTCAGCTTCCCAGTGGGCTCGGATATCGCAGGAAAATTTGCACATAGCATTTGTTTTTCCATCAAACTGAATCTAGTACTTTACACGGATTGGGAGATTTGCTGTTGGATCAGTGACAACGGGCTGGTCCTGAAGCAGCTCTCCTTATAACCATTATAGATCTGTCCTGATGAGTTTTAATCATCTAGATAAGTCTTATCATCCATTGGGTTGTGTAGTGATTGACAAGAAGCAGGAAATAGTTCCCCCTTTAGAATCTTTAAACCTTATAAGGTACATATATGATCAAGGAGGATAAAGCCATCAGAAGACCATATACTGATGTCAACCCTAAGACCCTAGGTTAGACTCATAGTCCCCTACTCCCTGACAGCTGTATCCTGAGAGCTGTGTGTATACCTTCACTTGGAAGCAGATAACCTGAAAAACTTTCTATACTTTAAGAATGCAGCTGAGTGACCGTTCTGGGGGAATCTTGGAGTCCATTGGTCCCATCCACATGACAGAAGAAAAAACACAGGGGAGTATTGAGTCAGGGTTGCTCTTCCCCTACCCACATTCCCTAGTCCACCAGGCATTCTCTACCTAAGAGTGAGGATCAGCAAGTGTCTAGACTGTCCCAGGAAGAGGCCAGAGGACTAGGGAATGGGGCTTCCATATCTGCCCGCAGCTTCGCCCCCTGTCATCCCACAGGGACATGGGCTCAGGTTGCTCACAGCTCTGTTTGTATCCAAGATACTTGATGTCACCACTCCTCAGAATGCTCGTCCTGTCATAGAACCACTTTCTATGTCTCAATGTGGTATTTAAACCACACGAACCCCGAGAGGCTTCTGAAGCCCTGTGTACTGAGTTCACCTAGCGCATGCTACGTGAAGGGCGCTGTTCTGCTCCAGCCTCACGTGACCCCAAACTGTGAGGCTAAGACATGTCCAGTGGTCTGTAACTCACTCAAGTTTATGGAGCTGGAGTCATAGGCAGATGCAGGAGGCAAGCAGACTCTTGCCATTGGAGTACAAATGGCCGAGCACCTACTAGGGAGAGCTGGGCAGCCAATATATATATATCACAGGTAGCTCTAAGAAGTCGAGAATTCAGGTTCTGCCTCATTCTGGGGCCCATACACTGACCCACGCAGAAATTCTTCTAGTGTCCTTTGCAGAGATCTCAGAGAAACAATCAGAATTCCTAGCCCCAATCAGTGGCAGCTGCCAGGCAGGGTTGGCTCTCCCTCACAGATCTGCCTCTGGTGCCCATCACATGCCTATCTGGTTCCCAGATGACCATGCTGGAGGCCTAGTGAAGAGATGATTTTTTGGTGTAGGAGTGTCCTTCTGTATTTAGGTTGCTTTCATTGGTTAATAAAGAAACTGCCTTGGCCTTTTGATAGGGCAGGACTTAGATAGACAGGGAAAAGAGGATACTAGGAAGGGGAGAGAGTTAGAGAAAGCCACCCACCATAAAGCTCCCAGGTCAGACACGCTAAATCTTTCCCAGTAAGCCACAACTCATGGCGACACACAGATTATTAGAAATGGGTTAAACAAATATGTGAGAGTTAGCCAATAAGAGGCTAGAGCTAATGGGCCAGGCAGTATTTAAATGAATACAGTTTCCGTGTAATTATTTTGGGTACACACCGGGAGCCGGGTGGCACAAGGGACCCTGCGCTGGGAACCAGGCACCGGGAATGCAGTCCGTGTGCCTCTTGCAACAAATTGGCGCCCAACATGATGGACTAAATCCACTGGCTGGCCCTGCACCGGGAACCAGGCACCGGGAATGCAGCCCGCGCGCCTCTTGCAACAATTTGTGGTTATGTAAGCTTCACCTTCTGTAACTTGGCCCCTGCCTCTGCCCATGTTTCAACAGAAACTGGCTATTCAGAGCCACCTCCCCCCTATTGTCTCTCACTATCCAGTCACGAGGCCAGAGTTTTCAGGCAGGAAGTAGTCACGGAGAGGGTGACTCTTCAACGGGGAGAGGCCTCAAACTATTCCAGTGGAGCGGGGGTGGGGGTGTACCCAATTAGAAGGAAAAGTGGTCATCGTCTCAAGGATCGTCAGAACAGAAGGGTCCACCACGCCACCAGTGGACATTTTTGAGGATCCTCTTGGTTGGCCAACACAAGGATAACACCATCCTCTGCCCTCCAGAGACCCCATGACCAAGCCAGGGGCAGTCCAAAGGGTGCTATCTAAGGCAGAAAAGCATCAGGAACAGGGCAGAGGTGAAAATAGATGTCCCACCCACTCTTACCCACAAGAAAGGAGAACTTAGAATGAGGGTCACTGTGGGGGCTCAGAACGCTGCCTTCTGACCTCAGAGCGCCAGCGTTTAACCCTTTCTTGTCCTCCTGGCCTCGCAGGTATGAATGGTTTCTGCGACACCTAATTCACTCCTCTGTTGCTTCCAGGGGCTGCCCTGAAAGTGATTTCTTTTTTGACAACACTTCAAAGAAACTGTGACGTGCTTAGAAACATGGTGACCCACCATAGCCTCGAGTGCTTCACCCAAGCAGGAAACCAGCGCATCCAGCTCTCTACCCTCAGCCAGGATCCACTCACAGCTGTGGAGACTTCCTGCCCTGCTGGCTTACACATTTAGTATACTGATCCATATTCCTACCCAGGCCACTTTTTATACTCCAGTTTATGCTTAGGCACCTGGGCAGGGAGTCTTTGTTGATGACTCTCCATTGAGACAAGATAAATTGGAACTTTCCATATCCCCCACCACACACACACACACACACACACACACACACACGCACGCACGCACGCACGCATGCACGCACGCACAGAGTCCTCTGGCGATTTTTTGCAGACATGGGAGTAGATTCCCTTTACCTTCTCCTTCCTAACTAGTGACCATTAAGAAGGGATGTCTGTTGACAATGTTTTCTCTGACCAATGAGATGCTTTAATATCCTGTGACCTTGCCGGGCAGTGGTGGCACACGCCTTTAATCCCAGCACTCAGGAGGCAGAGGCAGGCGGATCTCTGTGGGTTCGAGGCCAGCCTGGTTTACAAGAGCTAGTCCAGGACAGGTTCCAATATATATATCCTGTGACCTTAATGAACGCCCAATCTTGTCTTGCCTGGGGACGATCCCCAATTCAAAGAATTTGAGTAAACATTCCCTTTTGCCTCAATTTTACAACTTGAAAGCAAGTGTGATGAGCACTAGCGTGAGTAATTTACCCACAGTGGAGAGAATATGGAATGTTCTTTTGCCTTGGTCAGTTTATGCCATAGCCACCTGGAAAGTGGAAGCAAAAATAAGGGTGTCCGAGGTATGATGGGACAGAAACAAAAGCAGGCAGCAAGTATCAGATCCAAAGGAAACTCCAGTTCCCCAAACTCCAAAAGGCAGTCCATTGTATATGAGCGGAAGCTGGACTATAGGGTTTCTGGGGTATAGATAAATGCTAGCATTGCTCAGAAACTTGTGAAACCAGTTCCCATCTGCCAAAGGGGGTCATTTCCCTTGCCTCTGGCAGAAGAAGGGACATATGGCTACCTGTGACACCTATCAGTATAATCAAAGCCCATGCTGGTCTCCAGGCTTCCTCTGTATCACAAAAGTACCTGTTGTACATTTCAAAGTTCACCCTAGCATCCTGATCCTTCTCAACTGCTCCCCCATGGGCTTCTCGCTCCCAGCTCATCCTCCTTATATAGCCCAGCTATTCTCGCTAGTCTCTGCTCTTGTTTTTATTATGCTCGCTTCCTTGCTCCCATTTAGTCTCTTACTCTCTCTCTCTCTTATGCTCTGCTCTCTATCTTCTCTCCCGGCTTCCCTGGTCCTGGCCATGTTCAGTCTTTTCTCTCTCTGCTCTTCTTTCTCTCTCCTCTTACAGATGCCTCTGGCAATATCTTTCTCTCTGTCTCTGTCTCTCTCTCTCACACACACACATGCACGCATGCACGCATGCACTCACACACCTATAATAAAAACCTTGACCATATCATGGAGAGGTCATGTCGGCAGTTTCTTTATTGTGCCCCCTTGAATACAGTGAAGAAAAAAATAGGGCAAAACAGAGAAGCAGAAGGAAAGAGCAGGCATTAAGACCCAGCAGAGCCCTCATCTCCAACCTCCAACCCCAGGCAAACTGATCCCTCCTCCTTTGCCTCTAGCTGTTCCTAGCAGCAGCTTGGGTAGCACCTGGCCCTGGGCCGCTGGAAATTCCCACGAGTTTCCCAGGTTTGGCCTCTTAACTAGAGACGCATGGCTGGGGGAAACTCTTAAGTCTCCTTCAGGAATCAGTAACTCTCTGAAACTGGGGTGCCGAGGCAGACGGTCCCCCATTTTCTCTATGGATTGACTGTTGCAGTGCTAGGGGTAGAACCCAGGGCCTTGTGCTTAAGCAAGCCTCCCACTGCAGAGCCCCACACCCGGGATCTTGCCATTTTCTTCCCGTGGGGACTTTCAGAGTCCAGCTGCTTTTGCAAAGCCAGCAGAGAGCTTTGCACGAGGACAACATGGACACAGGGGAGGAGGAGCTGGAGAAGGGGTGTATGTGTGGAGGGAACGTCTGTGCTGCCACCACCACGGAAGCCATGTGGGTTCAGGACAAACAGCTGAAGCCCCTCAGGGATGCCTTGCTACAGAGACAGAACTTTTCCCTTCCACTCACTCCCCACCGTTTGCATCTCAGGCACTTCCCACCTTGAACGCAAGGAAACTTAGTATCAATTTCTTTTCTCTACACTGGAAAACTTCCCAGACTCCTTCGGGATGGCCTCTGCTAGAATGGATTAAGACACAAAGCAGCCGGAGACTTCCCTTCCCCCCAGACAGCTTATTACCAGGTGCCATCAGTTACCCACAGCTCAAGCGCCCAAGAGTAAAGCAGTGACCTTCCCTATGGACATTTCCCAGGTGGCCGGGGGTGGGAGGTTGGGGAAGATGAGGGGTGGGGGGTGGAGGTGGGGGGACTGGCCCCACCCTGCCTTCCCTCCTTCCTTCCTTCCTCCCTTCCTTCCTTCCTTCCTCCCTCCCTCCCTCCCTCCCTCCCTCCCTTCCTTCCTTCCTTCCTTCCTTCCTTCCTTCCTTCCTTGGAAGTTAAATGGTTCCTAGGGGTCTGGGTCCCTGTGTCTCTTGGCTTAGGAGAGGTAGCATAAGCCTCCACCCTGGTTCTGAAAGAAAAACCTTTTTGGCCTTGAGAGATCAAGGCATCCATCCCCACTGGGAAGGAGGGATCCACTACCTTCCTTATTCCCAATGGAAACAGAGGACGCTGAATGGAAGTACCCCGCCATTCTCCTGGTGTGTGTATAGAGGGAGCCAAACAGAATCTGACCTAGGTCCTCCCCTTTCCCTTATTGGTCCTGTTTAGATAGCACCCACTTCCAACTCCCAACCCCCCATCTGCCTTCCTAGTAATGTTTTCCTTGTCAATGTCTTCCAAAAACAAGCAGGCCTCATATCATAGAGCCCACTTTCGCTTTCCTTATCTACCTGTATCCCTCTCATTCTCCTAGACGGTCATCTAGGCCAATTCCATTCCCTCGGTATTATGGATAAAGTAGCAAGAAGCATCAATGTGCAAATACTTCTGAAGTAGGATATGAGTTGCTTGGGTATTCACCCAGGAGTGGTATGGCTGGGTCATGAGATAGCTCTGTTTTTGGTTTCGTAATATACCTTGACATTGGCATTCATAGTGGCTGTACCAAAGTTACACACCTACCATAGGAGATAAGGCTCCTCTTCCTCCATATTCTTGCCAGCATTCGGTGTCATTTGCTTTCTTGATGACAGCCATTCTGATTGCGATGAGAAACGACTTTAATTTTGTTTTCCCTATGGCTAAGGATGTTGAATACTTCCATAAGTCTATTGGCCATTTGTATAACTTCTTTTGACTATTCTGTTTCGGTCCTTATTACATTTTTGCTTGAGTTGTTTGTTTCCTTGCTTTTGAAAACACTCCCCCCCCCAAAAAAAAGGTGCTTCGTATGTTGTGGATATTAATCCTCTGTAAATTGAGTTAGAGACTGAACAGAGAGTGAGCCCTGTCAGCTGGGATGGCTGGGGAAGCCTTCTGGGACTGGCGATGGTGGAGCAGGCACTGAATATGGACAGGGTGCTCGGCCCTCAGCAACAAGATGGGAAACATACCTGCAAGGGTGAACATCTCCAACAAAGCAGGGGCCACAGAAAATATTCCAGAGCAGTTCATGATCCTGACTCCTCTGCAAAGCCCTGGAGTGGGAGAAATGGGAATATTTTCTTTTTAAAGACAGTTGGGTCTAGGAGGAAGATATTCTCAAAGGTTTGGGGTGACTCGGTCCTGTTGCTAAGCAGGGAGTCATGGAGGGTGCTAACCAGTGCTGCTGTTGTCATGGGGAAAGCAGAGAACACGTGTGGCTTCAGAAGGGCACTCTCAGGTGTATGTGGGGGGAGGCAATAGACACCTGTCATTCAAAGTGAAAGATCTGAGCAATGAAGAAAGACAGACTCTGTGACACGTGGAACCCATGGGTTATGAGCGGGGCAGCCAGAGTGGAAAGAACTGGGGGAGCCCTTCCTTTTCGCTAGGGTATCACCTTTTAAAATCCCAAACTCAAAAATGTTATAATGGTGGCATAAAAAGAAACAGGTATGCCCCCTTGCACGGTTTGAGCTGGGCCCTCGTAGGGTCAGGGGGGTCTTCCAGCAGAAGGCTACTTTGGGAAAATGTGTTCCCCTCCTTGGCTTTCTGCACGGGAAGTTGCATGTGGGAATAGAAAAAACAGCAGGAAGGGCAAGACAGTGTTCAAGCTAATGTTCATAACTATTTAGAGCAAACACAGTTATAGATTTTTCTAATCCAGGGGGAAAAAAAACCAACAAACCAGTCACCTTTCCAAAAGAAAGAAGGAGGAAGTGCTGAGAGGAAGGAGGGGTCCCCTTTTTGACACTCACTGAATTCAAGTCTAAACAGCCCAGCCAACTCCCTCAAATGCGCCCCCCGGGTAGAGTGTATTTGCAGATCAAGCTGTGCAGTGCTGTCCTCATTTGCCACGCTGCTGGAAACATGGCAGTTGGACCGCAGCTCTGAAGCCAGCAAGAGGTTTAGGCAGGAGCAGGTCGTGGCAACAACCTCGGTTTCACGAATTCTGCACAGTCGCCCCACGAGCAAATATTTGCCCCGGTTACAGCTTTGCATTTATAATATGCCAGCTGTGTTCGTGTTCGGAAGCCCCATCAGTCACAGTTTTAGTTGGTGGCCTTGTGAAGAGCCTGATGGAGAGTCACAGAGTGCCCCTCCGGAGGTTCCAGAACCGCAGGACTGACGGCTAACTGCTTAACTGTAAGAATGCCACGTTCTTTGCAAAGCTCCAAGCCTACGGCTTCCTTAAAAGCATAGTCCACTTATGAGAATGCCAGTGGTTACTTGGGCATCTGGGAATACCTTGGAGCATTACTGTTGCTTTCCACTTGTCCTCTCTAATTCCCACAAGTAGCCTGTTGTCCTGGCACGGGAATAAGAAGGGGAGTAAGGGTGTATGTGAGCCAAGTGACAGTGTGCCAAGTCTTCCTGGCTCTGCAAAGCCAAGGTGTTGTGGGATAGTTTTCTCCTTTTGTTTTCGGAGGGACCCACCACCCAGCTCCCAAATAAATCACACATGGAGACTTATTCTTACTTATGAATGCCTGGCCTTAGTTTGGCTTGTTTCTTGCCAGTTTTCTTAAATTATCCCAGTTACCTTTTGCCTCTGGGCTTTTATCTTTTCTTCTGTATGCCTTTCACTCTTATTCAATGGCTGGCTGTGTAGCGGGTGACTGGCCCCTGATGTCCTCCTCTCCTTGTTCTCTTGCTACTTGGTCACTCTTCTATTGATACCCTGCCTACTAGCCCCACCTATCCTTGCTCTTGCCTCATTATTGGCCACTCATGTCTTTATTAGGACCATCAGGTGTTTTAGACAGGCACAGTAACACAACTTCACAGTAACAGTTAAACAGATGCAGCGTAAACAAAAGTCCCACACCTGGAAATAATCTTACCCAGCAGTGGCTGAGTCAGAGGAGGCCCCGAATAATATGTTCCATAGACCAGTTAACACCTTTTTGTTTTGTTTTGTTTTGTTTTGTTTTTTTCTTAAAGACAGGGATTCTTTGTAGCTTTGAAACCTGTCCTGGAAATCACTCTGTAGACCAGGCAGATCACAGAGATCCACCTGTCTCTGCCTCCCTAGTACTGGGATTAAAGACATGTGCCACCACTGTTCAGCTTCCTGTTGACACCTTTATGTCCCTCTCTCTATGCCATTACCTCTCATCTCCTATATATCAAAACTTCCCCTGGTCTCATGATGACCCTGAAATCTAAACCCTGTCTCTTCAAATCCTGGTCAGCTTCTTGCCCTAACTTTGCTTCGCCCCCTCCTAAGGGACCTGATTCTCCTGCATGCTTCTCAAGTGGTGCCCCATTGTGGATATGACTGACCTCCAGTCACTCGCTAGCCTCGCCAGGCTCCCCACCATCCCATCCCAGACTTCCCTGTGTTGTCACCTCTGAATGTCCTGTACCTGCCCTCGTATCTTGAAGATTTCAGCACCAGCATGATTTGTGACACCATCTTCAGCATCCCTCCAGTGGTAGGCAGACAAATGGCTCCAGGGATGCCCAAGTCCAAATTCCTCTGAGGTGTGCCTGCATTACACAGTGTCATGGGGTTGGATTGTGTCTTCCCAAAATTTATATATTGAAGCCTCAAGCCCCAGCACAGCATCATCCAGCTGTGCTTAGAGAGGCCTTTAAAGGTGGGCTTATTAAAATGAAGCCTTCCTCCTTCTAACTGGAATTCTGATAAGAGCAAACCAGAGATTTCACCTGTACAGAGAAAAGGCCTTAGGAGGCTATAGCATGAAGACGCCATCTGCAAGCCAAGCAGACAGATCTGGAAAGAAACCAGAACTGCCAAGGTTCATCTTGAACTTCTGACCTCCAGGACCATGAGAAAACTCCGTTTCTGTGGTTTAAGCTTGCAGCCTGTGAGGTTTGTTATGGTAGACCTAGACCTAGGGGTATGATACAAGGAAACCAGGGAGTTAGATGGCAGGCAGAAGGAAGACTGCTAATGAACTGGCTTTAAAGGCGGTAGAATGTGGGGGAGGGGTGCCGATTGGATGCTGGAGTGCCGCCTATGCAAGCCTGAGGCCCTGAGCCAGGATCCCCAGTACCCGCACCATGTAAAAGCTGAGCACAGCCAAGTACATCTCTAGTTCCAGTGCTGGGAGGAGGGAGGATGAGAAGACCCCAGGATCTCCATGACCACACATGCTAGTTGAATTGATACACTCTGGATTTACTGAAAGACCCTGTCCCAAAAATTAAGGTGGACAGGAATTAAGGAAGACACTCTGTTGACCTCTGTCCATGTATACACATATGAAAGTATACACTTGCAAACATGCTCCACACATGCACACATGGCATATATATAGTGTCAAAGGTCAACAAAAGTAAAACATAAGCAAAGTGACCCAAAAGAGGACTCCACTCATCATCAGTATCTCTGAAGATGAAGGAAGAACCTACCTGCCAAGGAATGGAGGTGACCTGCCCAATCTGCAAAAGACAGGAGACAGTCTCCAGGTGTGATCCCTCTTACAGCCCTCGATATCAACCAAGGGATGCCTGGGTTAGACTTCTACCCCAAAGAAAATAATACATGGCTTTTTATGAGTTCTAAACCACTAAGTTCATGTGGTGTGCTACGCCGGCAATAGGGGATTAGTGCATCTTGGCACATGCCCTTGTGATTTTAATATCCACACAGAATAGGCAAAGCTCCCAATAACTAAGTTCTCTCCGCTCACTGATGCTCACCCAAAGGTCTTGACCTGCCATTGACCTCAGGACAGACCCCCTCGACCTCATTGCTTCCTATCCTTCCTGTGACCTCACTTTCAGTCACCACCCTCTTAATCGCCACATCTCAGATCTTTCCACTTTGTTTCCTTGGGTCCAACTCCCAGACCCCAAAAGTCCTCCCCCATACTTTCTCTCCCCCGGCTATCATGCCCCTCGCTCAGCTGTACTCTCCTTTACTTCATCCTCACATGGAAAAGAAAACCAAACCCTGGGAAAATCCACCACTCCCACCCTCACTCAGTCCAAGGAAAACTCTCTGCAGACCCATCTGGCGCCACTTAAAATGATGGCGTCTCCCATGAGCATCCTCAGTGCTGCCAGGATCCTATCTCCTTCCACTCTCTTCCCACATCTCTTCTCCTTGATAAACATAGCACACCTGAGATCAGAACGAAGACGCCACCTCCTACAGGAAGCCATCCCTGACCTCCACCCTGGCCACCCCAAGGCTGTATAAAGTGTCTTCCTCAGGGCTCTTAAGTATTCTGTGTACATTTTTCCTCCACCAGCTCAGATCGTGTTTATTTCCAGACCCATAGGGTGGTAAGATCTCAGGAGTGCAGCGACCATGGGACTTTCCTACATCTCGTTCAATAATGCTTGAAGAAACTAGAGTTAATGGGAAACAGCATCTGAGAAACCAGCAACATGCAATTTTATATGGTGTTTCATTTTCTTTTCCTCTGAACCACTTTTCCCCTCGAGGAAGAAAAACTAAGGTGGCCCGCCAACTGTCCAAAGGCCTTTAGTGCATGAGGTAAACATCTTGAGATCACTGAAGTAGATGCTGCATGTGCTTAGTCCTCTGGCGACTTCTCAGATCCTCTATCATGAAATCTTAGAGAAGGACGGGGCTTTGGGGTCAAGTGATAGCCTTCTCTGAGCTTCCACACCCATCCCCAGGACAAACCTTGGCTTACAAACAGTACTGTTTGTTCTCTGTGATAGTAAATTTACCACCATAATAATTCTTCCAATCCCAAACTCTTGAAAACATCAAAAGGACATTGGAAAGCAGAATATTCAACTTAGAACAAAGCAAATGAAATGTCTGCCGTCACAATTGTGTTTGTTCGAAACACTGGACGAAACCAGAGAGAGATGTGAATCAAGGGCCGGAAATCAAGACTGATTCTGCCCCCTGGGTGTGCTTGTGCAAACCTCTGATCCATTTTTGGTTTTCATCCCATACAATAAATGGTATTGCACCTCCCATCTCTTCTCCTCACCAAGACTGTATTAGGTAATGCCTGTAACTCCACTGAGTCCCTAGAGAATGGATCTGAGCAAAAGTCATACTGTTGGAAGGATGCCTTAAAGCACCAAGGAACCAATGTTCCTCTTTGCTATTCCCATATACATACACATACATGCACGTGTGTGTGTGTGTGTGTGCGTGTGTGTGTACACACACATTAATAATAAACTGCATGATTTGACCCAGTCAAGCAAGAGAAACATCCCTAATGATTTGACCCAGCAAAGCTGTGAGAGAAGCAGCCATCCTAACGCAAGTAGAAACCTAAGTATTTTGACTGATTTTCATAAAAAAGAAGGTTTAAAAGTCAAAATAAGGCATGTGCTGCTTCCCTGAGGCCCCTCTCTGTGCTGTGGTGTTAATGGTTTGGATGTCCACTCCAAAACTCAGGTTTACATTTCATTGTCTTTGGAACAGCATGAAGAGATTTGGCTCTTTAAGATGTGCTTAGAGGTGTTAGGGCCATAGCTCAGTGGTGGAGTGCTAGCCTAGCATGCCTGAGGTCCTGGATTCAATTTCCAGCATTGCAGGAAAAATTATTAGATCATAAAGACAGTACCCTTATGATAGATTAAAGCCATTAGCACAAGAGTAAGTTATGTACAGAGGGAAAGAGTTCAGCCAAAGCATCTCACACATTGCCTTGACTCACTGTGCCCCATCATAATCCAGTAGGAAGGCCCTCCTCACCAGCCAGACATCCTGGACTTCCCATCCTATAGAACCACAAACTAAACTTCTACTGTTTACAATTTATCCAGCCTGGGTGTTCTGTTACAGCAGGAAAAAAAAAATAACTGGAAACATATGGTATAATTGTTCATTGTTGTTCTATTTATTCTTCTGCCCTTGAATAATGGCAGTGCTGGTTCTCATGTCACAGCGGCCAGGGGGTGATCCAGCAGCCCTCTACACTCCAGTTCCCAAGGCTTTCACCAGGGCTAAGATTTACACCCTCGACTCTGTTGCTTCTCGTCTCCCCAGGCTCAGACTGATTTATGCCACTGCCTTTCCTCATTCTCCAGTCAGCAGGCAGACCATGGGACTTCTTGGCTTCCATAACTATGAAAACCAATCTCCACAATAAATGTGTCTGTCGTCTTCCAGCGCATTATGCCTCAGCCAGCACAACTCCAGGACTGGCCGACTGAGGTAGAGAAGGAATAGAGAAAAGACAAGCATAGGCTCATGGACAGAAACACAGGCTCACAGAAAAGCTGAGATCAGATGTTCGGGTTTTCCTAGGGGGGGATCCTTCAGCATCCTGGAAGTTCATCAAGTGCATCATATAGAGTTGAACAGAGAGGCAGTTTATTGCACACAGCATAACAATGAGCCAGGGCGTATGGTACACAGCTGAGCAGGGAGGCGGGGTTTGTGGTGAACGGCTGAGCAGGGAGGCGGGGTTTGTGGTGTACAGCTGGATCAAGGGACCAGGTTTAGCTAATCTCAGTAGGAGAAGCCTCTGAAGGGAAGCAGTCTTCAGGATGTAAATATCCTGTGGGCGGAGGGGAAGCTGTGGCAGACATTTTCTGCACGCAGTATCAACATTCACAGCGGGACCCCCAAGGAAGGCTTTGCCATCCCTCTGACCCTGAAGCTATGGAGTCCTTGGCGCGGCTATGCCTGAGTTAACAATACTCAGTGCCTCATTCACTGGGGGCTTCCTCTGCTTCCCATAGTGTCATTTAGCCATCATCCATCCATCCTATCAGTTCTGTTTCTCTGGTTAACGGCGACTAATCCATCTTCCTCATCTCATTGGAGTAATCAGTCTAGTTGCCTTCAATGACCCCTAGGGTCCTACAACCACCTGGCTTCCAGTTTCCCCTCTGAGCTTTCTCTGTCCCCTCCCCTCACACACTGTGCTAGAACTTCATGCGCTTCCTTGCTGGCCCTTGAACCTGACACTCCAACTCCAAGACCTTTCTGCTTGCCATTGTCTCTACCCAGGATGCTGCAGTCTAGGTACCTGAATGACCATCCTTCCTTCATATTCCACCTTTGCAGGGGTGCTGTGTTGGGGACACACTCCCTCCTCCCTGATTTACTGCTCTCTGTAGCCCCTATCAGCAGCTAATGTTACATACTCTTAAATTCCTTTTTGTTTAGTATCTGTGTAGCAGTGTTCCTATTTAAGCTCATTAAGCAAGAACTTATGTTGGTTGGTTTTTTGTTTCGTTTTTCAAGACAAGGCCCTGCTGGCCGTCCTGAAACTTTCTCTGTAGACCGGGTGGGTCTCAAACTCAGAACTCAAAGATCTGCCTTCCTCTGCCTCTCCAGTACTAGGATTAAAGGCACGCACCACCACTGCCCAGTTACTCTGAGTTCTTCTCTTTCCAGACTCCTGCTCAAGGACCAGAACTCCAGTCTTCTCTGAAAACAATAGATGCCTGAGGTAAGAAGGAGGATCCTGCCCTCTTCTACCTGAGGCCAGATGAGTGCATCATCCCACTGGGCAGGATGATGAACACATCCACAAACTGACTCCTCATCCAGCCTTCCACGTGTTTACTTCCTAATTAGAAAGGCTGTATTCACGTCCTTCCAGACAGACTGAGCAGGCGCAGAGTGGTCCTAGCCACACTGCCAGGGAGGCCTGTCTTCAAAACCTCACTCCCCGAAAGTGAGAGTGGAGGTCTTCATGCAATAGCGATGTGTCTACCCTGTCTATAAATGTGGGAATCAGAATTAGCTCCAGACACTGATACCTGCCACCCATTAGCACCAACCTGGGCTGCTCCCGTAACGATATGCTTTCTTTTTTAATTGAGAAGTGGACCCTGGTGGGAGGAAGTTAGGTCACTGGGAGTGTGTTCCTGAATGGAGTTTGGGACACCACCCCCCACCCCGGTCTGCTCCTCCATCTCTACTTCCCGGCCACCATGAGATGATCTCTACTGTCTTTGCTCCTGCCGTGATGTTGCAGCCTCACCCCAGGCTCCAAGTAACAGAAGCAGCCACCCATGAGCTGAAGCCTCCGAAAGTGAGAATCAGACTCCCCTCTTTGTTAGCTGGATCATCTCAATTGTTGCGGCAGCGATGAAAAGCTAGCAAGGCGGTGGACTAGTGAGAGCCAGTGAAAGTGAGCTCAGATAGCATGCAAATCAAGAGGCAGATGGACAAGCCTGGCAGTGGTGGTACTTGCCTTTATAAAATCTCAGCACTTGGAAGGCAGAGGCAGGTGAGAGCTCTGTGAGTTCGAGACCAGCCTGATCTACAAAGTGAGTTCCAGGACAGTCAGAGCTGTTATGCAGAGAAACTGCTGATTTTGGCTAGTTTTGCTTCTACTCATAAGCAGAGAAATGATCGATTCAATTCTGCTACCTGAATAACAAGAATTATTTACATGGTATATATTTTTAATATGTAGTTTTCCTACACCTTATAGTATTAAAAGCAGCTCAACGTGGTGGTACACACTTTTATTCCCAGCACTTGAGGGGCAGAGGCAGGGGAATGGATCTCTGTGAGTTCAAAGTCAGCTAGTCTACAAAGCAAGTTTCAGGACAGTTAGGGCTGTTATACAGAGAAACCCTGTCTCAGAGAAACAACAAAACAAAAACCAAACAACAGCTCAAAGGCAAAGAAAAACATAAATAGCCCAGAAAATTTCAGTAGACAAGACACATAGTCATTGTTTTGTCTGTCCCAATAGCTTTCATAATTCGTTCTGGAAAAGCTATGTAATGTTATTGTATTTAATTTTGCAGAGAATGCTTTTAGGTATAGAAAATGGTTTTCTACTTAGATTACTGAATGTCTTTCAGCCTTTTTTTTTTTTACATTTGCAGCATAGTTACAGGAAAAAAATGTGAACTTCCCACAGCTTAATATGCGTAAGAATCACTTGAGAATCTTGATTAAATGAAGGTCTAGAGTGTGGTTCTGTTTCCCTAGTAAGTTCTGGGTGATGCTCCTGAGATAGTCTACAGACCACCCCTTAAGTAGCAAGACTATAGCCAGCACTGGAGCAGGCAAATGAATGAACGAATAAATACATAAATCCTACTGTGATTAAAGTTTGGGGCATTTGACACTATCAAATGAGACAAACTGAAAGGTTGAAAGAATATAGTGCCAGGATCAGAATATGTCATTGGGGGTCATCATTTTGCCCACAGAAGAAAGTAGCTAAGGAAGTCCCTCCCAGCAAGCTACTTCATCCTCTAGCGTAGAAACGATGGGGCAGAAACCCTGGTACAGGTTCCCATCTCTATCTCCGAGACACTTGCTCATTTGTTATTGTTGTCATTGTTGTTGTTCTTCAAAAACTTGCATGTTATAATCTTCCGAGAGCACAGAGTTGCTGCCTTCCTGTTGAATGAGCTGTCTCTACAGCCTTTGCCCTGAATCATTCAGGCAAAGAGCAGATGTCTTGTGTTAATCAATTCTATGAATACAAATAAAAAAAAATCCTAGGCAACCTTGGCATGGTGGCACACATCTTTAATCCCAGAGTTGGGCAAAAGGATTTCAGTGAGTTCAAAGTCAGTCTGACCTATGAATTTCTAGCAGCCAGGGCTACATAGTGAGACTCTGTCTCAAACAAACAACAAAAACATATATATGTTTTTGACATTTGGGCCCTAATGGCATACTTCCATTATGTATAAAGAACATTTAAGAGTTTACGGTCTCTCTTGAGTCAGTTCTTCTCCACTTATCCAAGGGTGAACAATGAAGAAATCATCTTTTATGGAATTCTGGAATAGCTCTGTACAACACTTTCTTTCAGTAGTGTAGAACATCCACCTTGAGGTCAACAGCTGGAAGACACAAACAAGCAGACCAATGGGCTTTGCAAATAGGTTCCTACTGGAAATTGCCAAATTTTAGAAAAAGCCCTGACATTGTAGGCACTGGGGGAAAGGTGTACCAGACCGAACAAGAGACTGATTATGTGAACACGTGCTTTAGAAAGGTTTTAGGGATGTATAATTTGAACACCATAAAATTTACCCACTTTGCGTATGATTTCATGGATTTCAGTAAACTCACAGAGCTGGCAAACCATAGCCCCGGTCCCTGATGTAGCCAGCATCCTTACATCTGATGTAGCCGGCATCCTCACATCTGATGTAGCCGGCATCCTCACATCTGATGTAGCCGGCATCCTCACATCTGATGTAGCCGGCATCCTCACATCTGATGTAGCCGGCATCCTCACATCTGATGTAGCC
>PVIU01010762.1:0-68632 GCA_004026605.1 Ondatra zibethicus | reverse complement strand
AGAGAGAAAAAATGGCAAAGGCAAACTGAGCACCAGTATTTACCATTACTGCTTCCAGACTGGGTATGAAACATGACCACCAACCCCACAATCTACATTCTTCCTTGAAGTTGTTTACTTTAACTTCTTAAACCAAAAATAAAGCTGAAATAATGTCTTCCTTCCTTAGTTATCCCTATTATGTAATTGTTTACAGAAACAAAAAGGGTAAGCAATGTATTTCAGGTCTGTTCTGATACCAGAATAAAAAATTATTGACTAGACAGTTAATAAACTAATCCCTATATATCATATCATAGAAATAACTAATTTCTATGATGAAAATTAAGAACTAAAAACTAATTTGGGAGATACCAATATATATTTTTATCTCTTGATACAGAGAGAAATCATGGAAAATGTCCATTCCTTCTTCTACTTAAGTGGCAAGAACACAAGGTTGAGTTGGGCCAAGTGGCCCACAATCTGAAGGTCAGCAGGACAACAGAATTGCCACTTTAAGCTCCTCTTTTAAATAATGCATCCATTTGTAAATGATAATAATGATGTTAAATATTGATTTTCAGGAATTAGCTTGAAGCTTAGATTCTAATGTCATTGCAGGAGATCCCTCTTGTGGACTGCTCATACTTCTCTATAATCTAGGACAAACTGCCTGAATCTAAATTGACAATATCTGCAGTGTTTTAAGATCTGAGAATAAAACAGTCCCACTGGTCAGCCTTGAAGACCAGGTTATGGTAGCAGACACCTTTAATCCCAGTAGCCACAATGACATGCACTTTTAATCCTCATAGCCACACTAGTTACCATAGAAATTGGGTGGTGCATGCATTTAATCCCAGTGGTGCAGGCCTTTAATCCCAGCCATAGAGAGGAATGTAAAATGGGAGGGGAGCTCTCAGACATTCTCATTCTGAAATTTCAGGAGGCAGGATCGCCATTTTCAGCCTGAGGTCAGTGTCTGGCTGTTTTATATTGAGGATCAGGTTGAACCTCAGTTTCTCTCACTGAGTTTTTATTATTTGTGCTTCATACATTGAAATGTTTTATCATGACAACAATCTTGTAAAGATCATACTTCTTTTTATTATGCATGGAATCAGCATTATATGTAATATAATATCTGTCTCCGATATCAAACAAATTACACTGAAATCAATAAAACTTGTTACCTTCAGTTTTTCTTTTGCTAACATATTTAACTGCCTACAGCTAATTCAGAGATTTGAGGTGTGAATTATATTGGCAAATATTTTCCTGACAGTCAAATTACTACCTATCTGCAAAGAGATTGAAAGTATCTCATAATAATGATAATAATTGGAAAATGACACCCATAGAAGTTTATGACAACTGACTTCACTTCATTTGATTCTGAAACATTTTTAGGAGTTATTCAGTGGTGTAATCCCTATTTTCTGATTTTGATTGTTTGGTTTTATGTAATAAAAAATGGGAGGATTAAATTTATCAACATCTTTTGTTTATAGTGACTGTTCTGTATTTCCTATATGGATAAGAATATAAGCAACATATTTAACATATCAAACTTGGAAAGAAATTCTTATGTATTAAGGAAATATAAGTGATCAAAATTTAAAATTCATTGTTCAGTACGTAAAAGACCTGGATAGTAGCACATTGATAGTTGCCAAATTGTAAATGATACTGTATAGAATTTAAAGGGTAGTGTATAGAAAAGTTAAACGTAACATGATTTCAATAATGAAATCTAAAATGTGATACAAAGGAAAAGAAGGAAGACTAAGAAATTTAGACAAAAATTTATACATAAAACCCATATTTTAAATTGTCAAGTATAGTTGAAAGAAAAAAAAACTAATTTTTTTTTGTGTGTGTGAAAAACAATGGGAGATGCATTGGACAAGAGGACAACACCAAGCGCTTCTAGCTAAAAAGAAGAAAAATCAAACTATCCAAAAACCCAAAAGCACAAAGTCCATGTTGAAAATTTTATCCTGTGGATATTTACCTAAAGCCTTCTTTTTACACTAAATAGAATATGGATTATAGGATTAATCACCCACCTACTTTCTAGTGTCTGCAATAATCACAGAATTTAAGAGACTGACTTTAAAATGTTTAGAAGGAAATGATAAAAATTCAGAAAAACTGCAACTTGAAATGCACAGAATTAACAAAAATAGAAAGATGCCCATTGTGTTCATGAACTAAGATAAATCATAAGGCAAGTGATAGAGATCTTCGATAGATAGCATAAAATTAGAATGGTGATCTGAAATTGGGGAAAGAAGTGAGAGGTAAATTTACTATTTTTCCTGAAAATAAATATATTTTAAAAGCACAAACATGGACTCTCCTATTTTCAAATGAGGAAAATTTAACATACAATAATCAACAAGAATAAGAATAAGATACTGTGCTATCGCTATAATATATAGTGAATAAAGTTTTCTGTATAGCAATATGATAATGTACAGAATATACTTTAAAATACTGAGTTTGAAATACCAGATTACAGATGTATTTGTCATATGAATGTATGTGAAAGCAATTGTAAGTTTTAATTGTTCAGACATTCATTATAATACTTTTGTTATAACTGCAAACTATTTTGAAAAACTTCAATGTTCATGAAATTAAACATGGAAGTTTAATAATTTAGACTAGTTTAATTCTGATCTTTATACTTTCATGTATTATAGTTGTCTCTAATGTGCAATTATTTAAATCAGAGGAAAATAATTAGGGTCCTCAATCTCCTTCTCAAGTTTGATATGGTAAAATGACAATATAATCAATTTGTTTTAATAATAAATTAATTGATATATAGTATTGAAATTAGTCATCATAATATCATGAGATAATATTAACATTTTCATTTAGAAAAGCAAACTATAGATCAGAATATTCAAATCTCAGAATCTTGCTTTTCATTCAAATGTGTGGTTTCTAGACAGCATTACACTGATTTGGAGAATGAATATTTGCAACAGAAAATCATTTTCACCTCTTTAGTTTTTCCCACCCCTCTAACCTATTAGAAAGAAATTCACTGGTGGAAGTGGCAAGAACCTTGGGATATATGCCTGACAGGATGGTTATTACTGCCCATTACCCAAAGAAAAATTCCAGGTGTTAAAAATGACCCATTTTTATTCCTCCAGATGGCCTCCATCAATTGCAGTACATACATATTTGAGTAAACGTGTCAGGAACTTGTGAGCTGGCTGAAGTGTTAGAGAGCCTACAAAGAAAACTGACTAATCTATCGATACTCACCCTCCCATGAGAAACAACAGCACAGCAAGTCACTAAGATTCTTAAACTGAGAAAAGAATCTAATTTCATGCATTCCCTGTCAGCCTCTCAATTTTACTACCAGACTTGGACACTTAATATTCCATTAAATATAGTACAAAAATATTCCATTAAATAAAATACGGGTGTCCTTAAGCAACATAACTCTATCAGGAGGATATGCTCTACTCCCCTAAAGAAAATGATGTGCAATAATGAAAAGATGTACTGAGAGATCAAGTTTGCATCTGTAAGAATGAATTCTTAGAAGAGAAGTTGATATAAGAGATCATTTGCAACACTGTTTGCTTAACTTCTGTAATGATTATTCCGTCTCTTTAAGAGATAAGCCATGCCCACTCCCTTCCTGCCTGCAGCCTCAGACCCCCATTTTCTCTCTCTCTCTGTCCCATCTCGAAGAGGCAACTGCTGACTACCCTTTCTCTTCCTCTCTCCTTTTCTCCTCTCTCTCTCTCTCTCTCTCTCTCTCTCTCTTCCCCCTCCCCTTTTTCCTTCCCCTCAATAGTCCACTTAATAAATGTTCAACTGTTCAACTTTACTCTGCATGGTGTACCTGCCTCTCTCTCTCTCTCTCTCTCTCTCTCTCTCTCTCTCTCTCTCTCTCTCTCTCTCTTGCTCTCTTGCCGGCCCGCTGCCACCACATGGCTGGAACCATTGGGGACCTGCCACATGATCTGGAACCCACAGCCACATGGAGACATGCCGGCACGGTCTCAGGTGCCCACCCCACCTGGGACTGTCTATTTTGGCCTGCTGTCCCCTGTCTGCTGGGGAACTCATGACAAAAGCATTACAACTTCCTTAACATGCTGTCTGCTCAACAAATACTAGAAGAATCACTGAGTGACAGAAATAGGCAAAAGAACCTTAGAAAAATAAGATTCCATTCAAGCATTCATCAAATCTTCAATGGTGGTTTATTCTATTTGAGTTAATGGAAAATATCTGTGTTATGGGGACTCATGATGCATAATGCCACACCTTAAGAAACTGTATTCTATGAGTAGTTTGATTGCTCTTTACAGGAAGTAGCTAAACAATATATTTTATGAAGAGATAAGGCAGGCAGTGGTGGCACATGCCTTTAATCCCAGCACTTGAGAGTCAGAGGCAGTTGAATCTCTATGAGTTAGAAGCCAACCTGGTCTACAAGAGGTAGTACCAGTACAGGCTCCAAAGCTACAGAGAAAACCTGACTCGAAAAAAAAAAAAGAAAGAAAGAAAAAGAGATTAAATCTTCCCATTATTTCTCTGACAGATTAGAATGTTTAACAAAAACTCACTAAAAAATAACTGTAAAGAATTTCAGTGTTTTCTTTTCTTGCTAATTAAAAAGCATAAGTAGATTCAATGTGGGTTTTTCATATGTATACAAACTGGATTTTGGTAATAAACTCAGTATTTAAAACTAATTTTTCTCTGAGAATCATTTAAAATGTGTGTCAATGAGATGATAGTTTTTACTCTTTGACATCAGCATTGACTTTCCTGACACATTTTAACAATTTTTATATAAAATTTATAAGTACAAGTAAAATTTAAATTGCTAGCATTTTTTACTATTTTTCTGTAGCAAAATTCTTTATTTCCAAATTTTATAAGATATTGAACTCTAGTGGCCACTAATACTGCAGAGACAACCTTATTTTTATGTTTGAGATACTTCAGCTTCCTGAAATATCTTCTATTAAATATATAGCACCAATGCACAAATAAAAATCTTGACATATTAGATTGGTGAAGAAAAGAGACCATTGGAACTGGGATAAATGGATTCCCTCCTCCTGATCTTCAGAGTTCTGGCCTTTGAATGAGCCAATAAGGTCATCCTTGTCTTAAAGGGAAAGTTTTGTCTCCATTTCATTTTGACAAGGAAGAAAAGTGACAAGAAAAGTGATGGAAACACATTAAAAGTAAATGGTTATACATTGGACTCTATTTTGATGGAAAGTTTCCTGCAATAAGAAAGTCTGCTTCAAATAATAAGCTATTGGCCCTGGAAATAGAAGAGTATATGGTACTTTGAGAAACATGATAAGCCATAGGAATCCAGTAGACCCAAGAGAAGCCTTCTCCAGTGAGAGCTTTGAGTGGTGAAACTATCATAGCAATGGTGATGACATGTATGTTATCTCAGTCTGGAGGCTATTTTGAATATGAAAAGGCTGGGAATGTGTGTATGGAAAGATTGCCATAGCTAGTAACCATCAAAATGGCACAAGATAAATTACTGTCACTTCTACCGCCTTAAACCATTTGCACTGTTTTATTACTTGTGACATATCCTTTTGTGGAACACTTGCAAGAATGCAGACATATGCAACTAGGTGTATCTACCCCAAGGAACTTAAATCACAGCCTTGATTGAATGTTATAAGTGCATAGTTTTGGCAAGTGACTTTTAGATGTAACACCAGTAATCAGGAGATTCAGAAATGATGCCGTGCTTTGTGGTATGCTTAACCAGAAAGTGACATTTCATGTATGAATGCCACCCTACAGAAGTCCCTGCTTATTAAAGATAATGATCTATGCTGTTCTAATACCTTCCTCCCTCAGCTTCAATTATCAATATCGAAAAACTCTGTATAATTTCTAAGTCATACACTATGCCTTTTCCAAAGGAGTGTATTAAATAAGCCAGCCATTTACAAGTTACCTATGACTCTCAATCATTTCCTATCTTCATTGGCAAGCCTGTAATATTTGATAAGAATAAAAGAAAATTTAACATATCTAAAAAGGTGAGATGATGGGTACAGGAAAGTTATTTGAATATAACCCCAGAGGATGAATGTAGCCCCTTAGTAATACTTGATATAAGTGTATTGACACAAAAGTATATAATTTTCAAACCCCAGGAAATCAAATCTTGGTTCTCACAAAGATATTTCAACAGAGTATTTGCTATGGATAAATATTATTCAGGATTCGTGAACCTTTCAAATAATATCCTATTTTAATTTACAAAAAGTAATTAAGCACTTGATATTTTAGCATCATAAGAATATGATAGAGAAATGATATAATACTGCCCTTTAATAAATAGGTAATGTAGAAAATGAAGCTGCAAATATGATGAACTATACATTTAATTTTGAAAAGGGGACCTTTGTATTATAAAACTCAACTTATTTGGAAGAAGTAAAATTATTCACTTTTGGTTTTTAGATTTAAAGGGACCTAAAAGTTGTGAAGAGCACACACTTTCTCTACCTGTACAGGTCAAAAAATACCAGTTGCTGGGTGCAAAACATTTGTGACTTTATTTATGGCTAAGGATGAGACTCAGTGGAAAAGGAGTTACCAAGTATTCAGGCTATCCTGGCTTCCATTTCAACTACCAACAAATAAAATGAAATTAACATATATTAAATATCTACTATATATAAATACTATTCTATGACTAAAGTTAATAGGTATTAATATAGACAATCATTGTCTTGTTTCACCTATCCTCATTTAGATGACATAGAATATGGAAACAAACATTTACATAAAATGAAATACAGAACACAAGCAGAAAGTATTTTGGAGAAAATATCAAACAAAGTTATGAAGTAGTGAGTGGTGCTAGAGGCATTACAGCTTTAGAAAGGAACTTCAGGCTACATCGATGATCTGGTAGTCTTCCTCAGTGGATGGAAGTGTGATGTATTTGAGACACAGAGTCCTCTGAGCAAGTCCACTGTAAGGTGAGGTAAATCAATCCTTTCAATCTCCAGAGCATTTTATTTTAACTTGATCTATGTGACTCCATTTACAATAAGAATGACACTGCTGTGTCAGAAGGAAGCTGTCCAGGATTTGTGTCCTTTGCCAAGGAAGAATAACCTTGTTGCAGTATCACACATGATATGTGGCACTGCCATGCACTTTTCTCAAAAACTATGTCTACAGAAATGAAGGATGTTTCATCTTCTATGGTGCTTGTAGCACATGTCATCAAAGGCCCTGACTTAAATCACCACTGCTCCTCAGAGACAAGCGAAGAACACTCTTCTTTGTATTAGAAAATATCCTTTTGGCAGATTAAATGCTCCTTTGAGGATTAATGCATAATATTAATAATTATTAATTGCATTTCGAAACTACACGAAAAGAACAATCACTACACAATCAGGCCAGATAATTTAGTAATTCATGTGATAAAAATTAAAATTGAGTTTCCCTACAAATCAAATTTGAACAGTTAATTTCACCCATCATACCATGTGTTCACAATGAACCATGAAGAATATGAGTTTTCCTTAGATTCTTTAGTTTGAGTGAAGTAACCTGAAAAAAATAACATGTTTTCTATTCTTGAGTAAATGTATCTTCTCTGAAAATGAGGAAATATTCACCAAAGTTGATGTTACGGCAATTCTCTGCAGCTGAATGAGACTGATTTTCAAGAATTTCCAGTGGAGATTTGATGGAATACATGTAGATGTTAGAGTCAGACATTTTCAGTATGAATTATACTTATTATAGTGATTTCCAAAGCTGCCATATTCTTGGGTGGGTTCAAGAGGACACAGAGTAAAATAGTTGAATTTCTGTTGTGATTGAAAGTCTGTAGTTTGGACAATTGCTAAACATAAAACATAAATCCTTTTGCTGTAGTTTCATGTGATAGAACATATGTACTCTGTCTATAGAACCATGACATGAATCAAATTACATATAAACAATGTATATGTAGTTATTCAATTTGTATTTTTATTTCTACAGGCACCTTGAATAAAACTGTTGCTCAAAAAGAGTTTACCAAGTAAACTCAGCATCACTATGTATTCCTTAGTTAAGTTCCATTATGACTGCTCTATAATATTAACTGCAGTTATTTTTTTTAATGTGCAATTATTGACAAAGTTAAAATTTAAGAACAAAATTATTCAGGAACTATTTACAGATTATAAACTGAAGCACAGTTTCTGCAAATTGAATTCTCAGAAAACAATCTGCACCTGAGATATTGGTGCAGACTCAAAGAGAAAAGAAAGGAAAGAGACAGTAATTTTATATTAGAAGAAACCAGACAAGTGCCACTTTGTACAAGTGACCAAGACTCAGGTTGCCAGTAATAATTCAGCGGATATTCTGTGGCTTCTAAGACACAATGAGGAAAGTCTTCACCTCTAACTTAGTTTCACCCTTTCTGTTAACCATAGCTGATTGTAAGTAAGTATTAAGCACAAGCGGGGGGGGAGACTGCAAAACACCTGCTCAAGGTTCCTTTAGCCATAATTATGTGAAAGCAAGAAAGTGTGAAATTTAAAAAAAAGACTGGGACGTTAAGTGTAGGCAGAAGTTTCTGTCCTTCCTGATCCCACAGCTGCTCAGTCCCAAAGAAACATACAGAAACTTATATTGATTAAAAGCTATTTGACTTCTTAGCTCAGATTTATTATTAACTAGCTCTTACAATTTAAATTAATCCATAATTCTTATCTATGTTTAATCATGTGGCTTGGTACTTTTCTCAGTGAAGCATTCTCATTTTGCTTCCTCTGCATTTGGTTGGTGACTGACTCTCTACCTTTTCTTTTCCCAGAATTATTTTAGTCTAGTTGCCCCACTTATACTTCCTACTTGGCTAATGGCCAATCAGTGTTTTATTAAAGTAATATGAATAGCAAATCTTTACAGCATTAAAGAGCATTATCACATAGAATTTCCCCTTTTTTTCTTTTAAAAACAAAATCTCTGAATCTAATCTCCTTTGTTTGGCTTTTTTACTGACCATCATTCATAACAACGTGCAACCAACACACTAAACAAGGGCAAACATCCATAATCCATTTTCTTTTCTTGGAATGTGGGCATAGTTTTCTAGGCTACTTCCTGCTAACTGAGGGCACAGAGAATCTTATGGGTATGCAAAGAAAATTCAGGATTATGATCAAATCCTGACTAGAGTATTCTGTCAGAGTGGAGCACATCAGCCCACAGTCTTGCAGGTGTTCTGGATGTAGAACTCAGAAGATACTGCAACAGTTAAGAAGTCAGGATGCACAAATTCTCTTTATTTGCTAGGAGAACTGAAAAATGGCTGCTGCAAAACAAAGAAGCACATGAATTATAAATGCTATATAAGATTAAAATTTTGTCCATTGCTTTAGCTAACTGATGAAATACAGTGTTTGCAGAAAGTATCTTTGACTACAATAGAATAATATATTCCAGAGATCTGATACATAATAACCAAACATGATGCTTCCAGTAAACTCTTGTGATATAAACTTTACATCAGCCTGAGTGCCATAAAATATTATTCCTAAGAAAGTAAACAACAACTGCAAAACAAAACAAAACAAAAAACAATGGTGCTGTTCATGGTGGCAACTACATTTGGGACAAGATGATGGTGGGGCCCAGTGCTCCAGGTCATCCACGACTAAAGGAGACCTTGTTGCAGAAACTGTTTCTCATACCTTAGTGTGATCATGTATATGGGAAAAGCTGAAGAAAGATTGTGAGTCCCTGACCAGTTCTGGCTACCCAAGAATAGGATTTCTCCACTCAACACAAAGCAAAATGTTACACACACACACACACACACACACACACAGAGAGAGAGAGAGAGAGAGAGAGAGAGAGGACAATTGATCAAAAATATAATTGGCTTTTCCCCACAAACATCTATGGTTCTAAATGACTTGTTCAGAGAATAAAATAAAAAATCCTGAGGTAGAATCAATTTGGAATATAAGTATATCATGTGTTTGTATGTCTGTGTGTGCGAGTGTGTGCATGCTTGCATGTGTATTGGCTTGTATGTCAGGGTGTGAATGTAGATCACACTTGCCTATACTTAAAATGGATCAGATATCAATGTTAGATACATAATCTATAAAATTTGCTTGCCATTTGGAAAAGGTGAACACATTCAGAGAGCAATAATTTTGTTACTGTGAGCATTCATCTTTAGCTACCAAAGCAGATCACTGAATAATGCAGAGAATGCAAAATGAGGAAATTATTTAAAATTATATTTAATTATCTAATCAGTATCTCACTATTTTAAAATCATTATCACATTTTATTCGTATTTCACTGTTTTTAATTTTGTATTAAAATACAAAAAGTACTAGACAGTAGTTGACATTATTTTCTTCACTCCTTAAGTGGTAGTTATAAGATAATTCTTATAAATAAAAAAGTTAATTTTGCACATTGTGAATGAGGTCTTCTGTTTCAATGTATGTTGTGTTGGAGAAATGTTTCTTTAAGTGGAGCAGCAACATGTTAATATTTTGTTAAGTTATGGCAAAACAGTAAGGAACTATGTCTTTGACTTCTTTTGTGGATTGAATTGCTTGCCTCCAGAGACATATCTGCGAAATTCTAGCTCCCCCTTGACAGTGTGAAAAGCAAGGGCAAGATTGGATGTGAACAATGGCCTTGTGAACAAAAGAGTAAGAAACGGATGGCCACATGTCTCACTCTTGAATCCCTGCCAGCTAACCAGCAGCAGTGGACTCTCTTTGTCTAGGAGTTCTTATCTATAAAATTTAGCCTCTCTTACGCAGTCAACATGGATTAACTGAGAGAAGTGTTCCTTCATTCCTGGGAGAGAATGCAATAAGAAATTTCTCGTTGGGGGCCTCAGTTATTGCTTATGGGAACTAGTAGGATTATTTGCCTCAGTAGAGTATCAGAGGACCTTTGGAACTCCTGATTAATGAGTTTTACGTGCATGGGGAACTGTATATGGGGGAATTGATAATTTTCTCTAAATTTTTAATGTCATCTTTGCCCTTCAAAATTTAAGGTGAACGTCCTAGACAATATTGGAACTGAATATTCCCAGACAGATGCTCCTTGTCTCTAGTGCTATCTTTGGCAAGGGATTTGTATCAAAGGTCACAAATAAGAAACATTTTACCCCTTGAGTTTGATGGAACACACTCGTTCATTCTCTCGTTTAAGCTCATCTGGAATTCTTTTTCCAGGCACATGTAAAAAAAAAAAAAAGCAATGGAAGTCTTTCTCATGAGAACAGTCATTTTTTTTCCTTATTTGGGGTTCTGTCTTTTATGAATGTAAATGTATTTAGAGTGTACAAATTTCCATCCTGTCTAGTTTTATGTCAACTAGACCTAAGTTATGCTCAGCTCAGAGGATGAAAGCAAGATGGAGAGCAAGCCTCCGTAAGATTGGGTTTTAGGCAAGTCTGTAGGGAATTCTCCTAATTAATGATGGATGGGTGAGTGCCTAACCCATTTTGGGTGGAACCACCTCTGGACTGGTAGTCCTGGGTTCTATAAAAAATTAGGCTAAGCAAGCCATTAAGCCACAATTCTCCAAGGCCTCTACATCAGCTACTGCCACCAAATTCCTGCCTTGTTTGAGTTCCTCCCATGACTTTGTTCAAGATGACCTGTGACGGTGAAGTGCAAGTAAAATATTTCTTTCCTCCTCATGATGCTTTGTTCATGGTGTTACATCCCTGCAATGGTAGCTAAGACGAGTATAGTCTCTTTTCTACCCTTTCCTTTAATTATTCTACTTCTCTTTTTCTTAAAGGAGCCATATTTACACTCACAAGCCCTTCTTCTATATCCCACATTACTGCCCTGACGACTTAAGACTGGGATGAGGCTCTAGCCTTATCAATGACCCCTGCTTGTTCCCAGCTGCCCTATTTGATTTTTCAGCTTCAAGTCGTAATAGCTGTGTGTAAGTCTGTTCTTTAAGCAAAGGCTCCATGCAAAGGGCAGTTGTTTTAGGGCCAGGCTGATCACTGAAGAGCAAAGCATGAGTGTAAGCCATGAACACACCAGGCAGAAACACCTTTGTTATGAAGAAAATATTATGTAATATTTGTTTTCTCTCCTACTTCATTACTCAGCCCTAGGCCAGAGAGAAGCTTAAAAGATGCAGGTCTGTAGAGAACTTTATGAATGCTGAGAGGACACATTACAATCACAAAATGTTCAAGGCTCACAAAGCTTGCATAATTACACCGGCTGCTGGGGCCTTCCGGCACTTTTCAGCTATAATGGCAATCTGGCTAATTTCCCACTGGCTCAATCTATAACTTCAAAGTCTCCTAAAGCAGTTACAGTTATTCTGTGTGTTTTTCAGGTGACCTACACTATTTGTATTGAGCTGCTACCTTCTCACACAGGTGATTTACAGGGGCTCCATTATAAATAAAGGCCTTCCCACCAAAAATGTTGTTTTGGGTGGTACCTTAATCAAACATATTGGAGCCTACGGAAAAAGTTGCTCAAGTTTTACTGTTATCTCACTTTTTCTTAACATGAACTACTGACTGAAATGCCAATTGCTGTATGCTCAGCACAAAAACCATAGAAGGTGCATGTGGGCATAAAGAAGAATTGTACGTCCCTCACATAATAACTTTGAATGATTTATGTCTGACAATTAATTCTAATACATACTGTACAGCTCAGGGAGCACCAGACTGCTGCAGGAGTATATCCTTTCACACTTTAAAAAATTATTTGGACCTGGAGACATAGTTCAGTTCTTATAAGAGCTTGCTGTCCAATTGCAATAACTGGAGTTTGGATCTCAGTACCCACAGAAAAAGACATATATCTTAGATACATATGGACATATACTCATTTTCTTTATTTCATCCCTTAACAAAATGAGGACCATTCTCAGTGTCTAGCCTTGTTTCTTGCTCTTCTATTTACTTATCCATTTCGTTGATACACTTTATCCTTAATCATTACTGTACAGCTGCACAATTACTGTGAACATCAGTTAAATCTCTGTATTGTATCTCTTAATACTTCTAGCACTGTTCTCCATCTGTGAGACTCTGTAGATCGGATGTGACTTGTTAGTTTCCTCCTCTTGTATCTTGAACTTTCTTCTTTATTGACCTTTACATGTGTATCAATTTTGATTTGTAATGTCCTTTCTAGATTTTATTCTTCTGTTTGGGTTTTTCAGAAAACAAACAAATGAAAAAAAAAGTTAAAACCACTTTTTTGGAGGGAAGAAAATGACAAAACTCAAAAGAGATCTTTATTGAGATGTATACTGAATAATGAAGAAATTTCATACTATTTTTTATTATATCTGGTCAGTCCCTATGAAAATGTAAATGCATTAATATGACTAAATATGCCACAGCTACCATATATTAAATAGTAAAACTAAAGTGAAATTACAAAATTTTATTATGGATGATAATAATTCAATTACATGTGACCATCAATATGTGCAAAGACTGAAACAAACCCAAGATTCTGAAACGAAAGCATAGTAAAAAGTCACAGATATTCCTACCAAAACTCAGAATAACAAACGCAGAAAGAACCTGCCATTTAAAAAAATAGGAACCACTTTCTGTAGTGGAGTAGCTCCTGTACATGTTTGATGAATGGTAAAAAGCAAGGGCAAAACGTCAAAAAGCAACAGGATATTTTCTTAGCCTCAGTGAATTTATCCCAAAGTACATATAAATTACTTTCTTAACTTAATATATTGTAGGGTTTTTTTTAATATTTTCCAGAAAGGGAAAAGTTACCTTACCTCCCATGGCTATGCACTGGAATTGGTGACCAAATCTAGCAAATAAAAATATAGAACGGAGGACGGGGTGTTGTGGACTGGTTATTTTACCGACCACATAGTACATATCCATGTGATTACCAACACCAGGATGTTACCATCTTATTGGCTGATAAAAAATAAGCAGTTTACCTGACTCCCAGTCTGGTATTCTCCCTCAATATCTATAGCAATTGCCTGGTCATGATAAGATATCATCAAACTGAAAGTGAAAGTGAGGAATGTTGTAAAAGAAGAAAACCTGACACAAACTTCTGAAATAATAAAGGGACAATGAGAGCAACAGTAAAGAGAAGTGGGAAAGAGAAAAAGTAAGAGGAGCATTAAAAGCAAAGAGAAATGCATGGCATTTTGAGGTGGCAAGAGATTGGAGGAAAAATGATACAACCAGCAAAGAACATTAGTAAAACATCTGAAAAAAGATGAGATGAATTGACAAATTGTCCAATACTATATATGATTGCTAATTCTTAGCTCCTCTGAGTAGTGAAGGATGTATAAGATTATATTAGCTGCAGTTGGGTGATCATTGTCATTCTTAGGTCAACCTAGAATTATTTCAAAATCAAAATCTTTAAATATTGTTCTCATTATTTATTAAAACCAACTTTCAAACTGTCTACATGCATGAACACTGCCTCATGAACCCTTAACTGAAGTAGAGTATACAGCATACATGGAAGATATGAGTAGTCCTTCTGTATTATTGAAACACATATGGGCACTGTGCTTTCCATCTTCAAGACTGTTTTCTGCCTTTCTCAGCTTTGGTTTGTTTTTACAGGCAAGGGAAATGTAATCAATGAATCCTCTCAAGTAATTCATTTTAATAAGCTCTTTGATCCTGTCACATTAGAGCCTATGTTGTTGCTATGCCCCAAGAGGCTTACTTCAAACGACCTTGAACAAAGCAGCTTATTTAACATATTTTTCTTTCAATATCCTAGTTCTTGACATGCTAGCAAGTACTTCTTGGAGTGTGGAACTGTATAAAATGGAAAATCAAAACTGATGCTAGCCGCTTGTCACAGTTCAGGAGCTTACCATGTCTTATAAAAATAACTGTGTTGTCTATCTACTTTCCAATCTTATGAACGAGGAAGACTGTATTGAACCTTCATTGGTTAGGAACAATTTCTGTCATTCAATTAGCATCTTTCAGGGTATGACAAGTATCACAGTTGGTTTTCTCAATCTCATATCACTCTCCGTGGCATGGATATGAAATATTCGGTTAGGTTACATTTATTTACAAGGATAGATTGTCAAGAGCAGATATTATTTTCTACGTGAAGTTGAAAAACATATAGAGAAATCTCTGCTACTTGATTACTAATTGTACTTCATGACAAAAAATAAAAGCATTCAATTGCTTTCTTCTCTAAAAGGAATGGACTGGAAAGTGTAGAGCAATGTCAGGGATTTTTGTACCCCTTTCTTCATTATTTACTTTAAAGGATAGAGTTTTTTTTAAAAAAATAACTATGTACATAAAAATATGACTATGTTATGTACAGATCCCTGTGTCATTTTCAAAGCTTATTCCTAATTCTACGTATCTATAAAACAAAAATTTGACAGTTTTCAGCACTGAAGATTATTGTAATAAAGTATGTCAGAATCAATTAATTCACAATTTTGTTGTAAATACTTCTAATGTATTAAGATATAATTTCATGTAATTTAATATATACCAATATCTTTTATTACAGGTTAAAGTTTGAAAGCAATAACTTACAATTATTTATAAATTTCAAAAAATGTTTTAAATGAGCTATTAAAGAAAATTTTCTTTTTAAAGCGTTATGATTTTAGTAAACATGCAAATGTGCTTGTCCTGTGAGGTTGCATTTGACCTGCAGTTCTGGCAGCAGGGTGTGGCTAACTTTCAGCTTCATATTTAACAACAGAGTAGATTCACACTTTATCCAGGCAGACATACTGCTGTGCCAAGCCTTTCTAATGTACTACTGAAAACTATAGACCCCGTGTACTTAAGAATATTTACTACAAAGCCAGGCCAAACTTAAGGATATCTCTGTTATACTTCTCTGCTAAAGCCACGAGCCCTTTTGGAGTGGCAATCTTGCCTGGAAAATGAAATATCATGGTATTGTGTATTAGTTAACTTCCCTTTCATATAACTAAACACCAGGGTTAATCAACTTAGTAAAGAAAAAGCTTTATTTCCTTTCAATGGTTTAAGGTTTCTGTAGGGTAATTTACCCTACTGTTTAGGGCCTGTGGCAGCCTTATACATCATGATGTTGGAGATGGGGTTGTTTTAGGAAGTAAAAACAGACAGAACAAAAGACCATAATCTAGCTCTCTGCTTCAAGAATGTATTCCCAATGACCTGACTTTCACCTCTGAATCCTCACCTTCTATATGTTCCACCATTTCCCAAAGACCCAAGGCCAAGATTTCACAACACATGTTTATAAGGGACATTAAAAATGTAAAACTGTAAAATATTGAAATATATAAAAAGTAAAAATTATGTGAGCCAGGAGATCAATGTGTATCTCACTATCCATACTCAACAATTACTCACATTCCCACAGCTGCTCATGTTATTGGGATAGCATGCTTAGCAATGAGATAGCCTACTGGAAGAACTCTTGGTGCAGCTCCCACTTGTCATAAAACAAGTATACTGGTCGCCCATGCACACTGAGGTAGGTTTAGTAAATACATAAACAAATGAAGGAACCATAATTAGCAAAGCATGAAATAGTGTCCAAATATGGGACCAGACCTCAATTTAATGCTTGCTAACCAAAAAAGATGGTTGTAAGTTATAGTATCCATGAACACGGCCACAACGGACTTTATGCATGATTTAAGACAAATTGGAGCACATAGGTCTTCAGGCTTAAGCAAGAATAATTTGGGGAAAGTTTCAGCCCTTACACACTGAGTCACTACAATGAGCAGGCTGCAGATACACTGACATGGAATACAAGTTGCCAGATTCAGATGACTTGAAAACTTGTTCTGATCAAACTTAGAAATATGGCTGATGAAATGTTAATCTTCCCTTTCCCAGAATTTGTAAGAAAGGCCCTTTACAATCGTGGTCAGCTCTTTTAGGTTTTCAGCCTTAGACATCATTTGTTTCCCAGCCTTATCGCCTGACATTTGTACATGAATCCATCTTTTGTTTTCACATCACCACAAATATCATATCTGCATGAGTAAGCACAGACTGGGTGCTTCTGCCCTTTTAATCTTGCTTCAGTTGAGTAAGTTGACGTTAGTTTTTCAAAGTTCAGTTTTAATGCCATGAAATTTACAGTTTCTCTTAATTACTATTTCTAAGCATATCCAGCTTCACTATAAATCAATATATCAATCATATCAACCCTTTCTGTGGCTGTGCTCACATTGTGGCTGAAACAGCTCTACTCTAGCACTTTCAAAGTTAGTACCCTAATTATGTTTGCATGTGCTTCTCTGTGAGTGTCTCAAAGTTAAACTATTTGCTGGTTTTGTTTTAAATCCAGTTTCTGGTTTATCAGCTATTATAGATACTGAATAAGCATGCATGCATGATACAATCATCTGCTCATCCCCATACAATTCCTAGATGTTCTAAAATGGAGCATTGAAGTTTCCTATTTGTTTATTACTGAATGGGTTGAATTGTTAAATAATTTATTGTGTATGATTTCCCAAAGTGTGGAGCAAACCAATACAAACTGCAAGCTTAACAGCTTTTCTTTTATGCATTTCTTCAGTATAAAGTTGAATCACATAGCAGCATTAGAGAAGCCCTCCTTCTTAGAAGCCTCACATTACACCCCTTAATCTTACTCACATACTTGGAGGAAAATGTGCTACTGTAGAGAGCAAGTTACATATTGTCCATGTATCATGAGCATGGCAACACCATTTTCAGTAGGAAGTTTTTTTAGGCATAAACTTTTACAGTTTTACTAGCTAGTGACTATTCTCCATGAAACTGTGCTGCAACTTTCATATCAAAGAGACCACACTGCCCAGCTGCAACAGCCGAGACCTGATATTTCACAGATCCAGAGGACTTAAGTCTGAAATTAAACTATTACAGTTCTGTTTTCTCATGGCCAGGAAGAAGTGTCTTTGCCATGACCCTCTTGGAATTTTAGAGTTGCTTGGTTATAGAAATTATACCTCTAGTGGATTAGATGTCTGCCCCCTTTCAACAGGGGCTCTAGATAATTTTGCTAATTATGTCTGATACGGACGTAGTTCTAAATATTGTGTCATTTTGTAGCATTAGAGTTCACAATTTCAACATATGGATTTGTGGAAAATCCAGATTAACCCTTAAAAGAAGTCAAGGCACTTTGAAGAGAAATAGAAGAATTTTTTGTTTGTTTATTTGTTTGAGACAGGGTTTCTCTGTGAAACAGCCCTAGCTGTCCTGCAACTAGCTCATGTAGACCAGGCTGGCCTCCAACTCACTCACAGAAATCCTTGGCCTCTGTCTCCAAAGTGCTGGGACCAAAGAAGGGCGCCACCACCACCTGGCCGAGAGATATAACAATTAGAACTTTGAAAACAATTATAATTTTGAAAACAGAAGAAAATAGTATACGTGGAAAAACAGAAAACAGAGTGAAATTTATGTCTGTTATCTTTGGGATAAATATTGACTCTGGGATAAAGGTCAAAGGAGTACTAGGTCTCCAAATTAGATCTGGAACTGATTTTAGCACTTACATAATCACTTTAAGTGGTAAGTCAGCATGCACATAGATACCAATTGCAGCAGATGAACATTGCTTTCTATACTCCATGCACTGTTGCCAGTACCCTGGCCATCTCCCTCTTGTCTCTAATAAACTTCATGAAGTACAGACAAATATGAATCTATATTGTAGATGAGTAAGCTATGTCACTTTAGATCCTATTGTTTCTCTGGGATCACAATTATTGCATAACTCAAAGCATAATTTTAATAGGGGATGTCATAAATTAGTATCTGGGCCATATGTTTGATTCACATCCAATTGTTCTGTCCTGTTGTTATGAACTTAATTTAAATACTAAAGATAAAAATAAATTTTTATTAGTGCATTTCCTGGCATGATGTTAGGGCACTTCTCAATTTTTTAACTAGGTCATTTTGCCCCTTAAATTGTAAGTGCTACAATTCCTTCTTACAGGCAGGTAGTGAACAGAATTTTTATGTTTTACTATAATAGCTATATCTTGAGTCCTTCCTACCACATGATCGTCAAAGAAAACACATCAAGAAATTCTTCATCTCGCTTGTCTGCACAGCTTATAGGCAGCTGTCTCTATAAATAAAGGCTAGTGTCAGCCTCATCAAACTTGAGATTTAACACGTGGTGTTGCCACTGAATGAGGGATTTCCTCGCACACACTGACTATGTAAATCTCTGGTTCTCCAGTGGTTTTCTTTGGCATTATATGATCATGGAAGCACATTTAGTGACTTAGTCTTAACAACACAAAAGAATCATAATAAACCTTGAAAATAAAGCTGAAAATTCCACCTACACAGGATCATTTCTCATGAAATTTGCCATTATCACCCCCTGGGCCACAATTATTTTTACTAAATAAAATCAGACATCTAGATCAAACCAAAAATTGCAATGGGGAGAAAACTTAAATGTTACTCATTGGAGACATGAATGTGTTCTCAGTCTTGGTTAAGCAGAAAGTTTCTCTCAAAATGTATTATGCATTTGTTATGCTCTTTTTATATTTACAAAGAATATGCAATAAAAATATGCAAGCATAACAGTGAAAATGGTAATATTTTGGATGATTAGAGTTGAAAAATGAGTATACTCATACTTTTTTTCCCTAATCCTTAAAATATCCACTAAAGACTAACATCATTTGTTCATTACTGGATTTGAGCTTAATTGTCAGTTTTAACCACTGATTCACATTTCTCAATACATATAGAAACTACATACATCAGAGTTAAACAGAGATTTGAAAAAAATGAACACCTCTTTCAATGTACTCAAATTCAATCTTAAGATTTAAAACACTTATGGAAATATAATGATAGAAATGCTCCTGAATTTTACCTGACAACACTGCATTTTAGTTCCTGTAGATATTTTGGAATCTACTCTAGTCTGTCTCCAATGCCTTGATACTCAATTTAATATCTCAGAGAAATTAACTTTTTTGTTTTAATGTGCAATCTTAACTCAGGTATATAAGCACCATGTTAGTGTTATCACAATCCATGGATGTTTAAGGCTGCAAAGAGCAAAATTCACTCTTGAGTTTAGTCTACTGAATATTGATTTTTTTAAAAAAATGGGTAGAATGGCAGAAGAGCACATGATGGATATTCAAATGAGGAACTATCCTAGTTAGGGTTAATATTGTTGTGATGACAGATTATGACCAAGAGCATCTTGGGGTTGAAAGGCTTTATTTGGTTTATGCTTCCAGATTACAGTTCATTGTTAAAGGAAGTCAGGACAGTAGCTCAAACAGGGCAGGCACCTGGAGGCTGAAGCTGATGTAGAGGCCATGGAGTGGTACTGCTTACTGACTTGTTACACATGGCTAGCTCAATCTGCTTTCTTACAGAACCCAGGACCACAAGCACAAGAATGAACTCATCCTTTCCCAACAATGACTAATTTAAAAAATGCCCCACAGCCAGATTTTATGGGGGCTGAGAGTGAGATTCTCTTCTCTCAGATGACTCATATCAAACTGACATATAACGAGGCAGCAGAATCTCCTCTAACTTTTGAGATTTACTTCAAATTTCTCACAGCAATTATGATGGAGCATATAGTATCTCACCTTTTGACTGCCTAGTTTGATCATTAGAAAGACTGTTTCTTCTGTGATTGAGAATTCAATATGATTTGATGGTGTGTATGAGCAGTTAAGAACAATAAATGTAGAATAGATTTACTTTCAGAAGTTTTGCAGATAACAACTTATCTTTCCAAAACATTTATAATGAGTGTTGTGTTTAAAGATTAACAATATGAAATAAAGTAGAAATTGGTGGGGGATGCCTCAACTTGTAGTTTTTGCCTTGAAAACCCCAGGATCTAAGTGTGATCCACTGATAGATATATAAAAGGCTAGTGTACTAGGACACACTTGAAATAGTTAGACGCCTGAGGTCTGAGGTTCACTGACCAGTGTGACTAGCATATTTGGTAACATCTACATTGTAAGACCCAATCTCAAAATAAAAGTGAATGACATTCGAGTAATCACACATGACGTTGTTTTCTGGATTCCACATGCATATGCCTGCAAATACATTAACAGAGTCACACACACATTCATACAAACTTTCACACACATATGCACACGAGCACAGAAGAAATGTAGGTGTTGAATGGAAAGACAGATAATCAAAAACTGACTAATATTTAATATGGTATGTAGTGTGTGGGAGTGTATAATTGTGATTGCATTCTCTGTCAATAAAAATAAGGACTTCCTTTTGATATAAACATATTACTCCAAATAAATGCTTTCATGTTCAGTTGCTAAAGATTCAAGGGCATCATGGCCTCAGAGTCCAGAGATGGATAATCACGGGCTGACTTTGCTGCATCTAACCTATAATATGCTCCACATGATTTTATCTCCAAATATTCAGTTACTTCTGTATGAAAATGATATTTAGTTATGAAAGTTAAAATGTTACAATTGGAAAATTCTTTATAAATGATATTTCTAAAGTTCTGAACACATTTCCATTATTCAGCTTCCTTATATGTCTTAGTTGGGGTTTCTATTGCTGTAAAGAGACACCATGATCATGGCAACTCTTATAAAGGAAAACATTTAATTGGGTCTTCCTCATAGTTTCATAAATTTAGTCCATTTTCATTATGGCAGACCATAGTGATGTTCAGGAACACAGTGCTAGAGAAGGAGCTAAGGATTCTACATCTTGACCCACAGGCAACAGGAAGTGATCTGAGACATTTAACATATCTTGAGCATAGAAGACCTCAAAGCCCACCCCCACAGTGACACACTTCCCCCAACAAGTACACACCTAATCCAACAAAGACACATCTACTAACAGTGCCACTCCCAATGAGCATATGGGAGCCAATTGCATTCCTACTAACACATTTGGTAAAATTGCCTAGGTTTGCTCATTTTATACTAGTAGGAATGACTAAGAACAAACCTCTGAAGAGGGCAAAACATATTCCTTGGAGAGAGAAAAGTTTTAGTAGGAATAAGGTTGTAGTCACAAAGGTTGGGTTCACATTTTTAATTCTAAGCCAAGGTGAAGCTTAATTCTTTTCATTTATAACTTTCAAAAGTCTTTCTGTTTTACCCTCTCTGTGACTTTAGTTTGGATATATATTATACTGTCCTTTAAGAAATTTTGTAATTGTATATTATTTTTCATTCCCTTAAAAGAAAGAAAGGTAGAAATGAAGGAAGGAAAGAAGGAAAGAAGAAAAAAAGGAAGAAAAAAGAAAGAAAGGAAGGAAGGAAAAAAAGAAAGAAAGAAAGAAAAAAAGAAAGAAAGAAAGAAAGAAAGAAAGAAAGAAAGAAAGAAAGAAAGAAAGAGAAAGAAAGAAATTTATAATTCCCAGACCTTTCCCTCTATGTGGCCCCTTTTAATCTTCCCTGGGGTTTTTTTACCCTCTGCCCTCCAATGTGAATCTTAACTGCGATGATTCTCGAAATCATAATTGAAAATTAATGATGAGAAGCAGTCCCAAACCAAACCATTCCCATTCCCCTCCTCGGTCCAAGAATTATACAATGTAGATTTTATTTCAGGAACCAGAGAGGTGATTAATCGTCTTAAGACCCTGACACTGGCTGCAGATAAGTGGTATAGTCTGGCTGGAACACAAATATGTGGACACCGTTCCCATTAATCTCTAATACCACATGGATAGGGGAAAAAATCCCTTGTGAGGCCTCTATAAAGGGGGGTATTATTATGAGGCCAATTTTATATTATATATATATATATATATAAAGGGCTAATTTGTAGCCCCCTTGAACTTATTCATAAGCAAAGCATTTTCTACATCTACTTATAAGGAAAAATTTCTCCACATGTGAGGAGATGTAAATGGAGTGTGAGGGTGAAAATAAGAAAACAAAAGCCCAAGGATCTGACAGCAAAACTTATGGAGTCATTGCTCTTTGTCTGGGAGAACTGTGGTGCTGGCTCAGTGCCAGGATGCAGTCATTGCTACGGCTGACAGAGATAGCCCTCAATATAAGTTGAGTGAATGGAAGAAGAGGCTTCTGTCTGTTGATTTTTTGTTTGTTTAATAATCGAGCATACTTGAAAGCGGAAAATAATTTACAAATGACATTAAAAATATACTTAGATGTTTAAATGATATTTCATTTATTCTTTTAAATTTTTATACATTTATTCAAAGTATTTGAATTGTATGTCTCCACCACAACCTTCTCCAACCCTCCCCAGTGGTCCCTCATGTGATCTTCCCAACTTTATGTTCTCCTTTCAATTTGTCATTAATATTGTCCAGATTACATTTTGTCATTGTGATCTCATCAGTATTAAAGACTGTCATGGCTCTCTACTTTGAAAGTTTCAGATGCATTGCACTTTGGATGCTGTGACCCGTTGGAACAAACTCTACCACTTCTTACTTGTGGCTATTCTACACATCTTAGTGGCTTTATTTATTGATGCTTCGATTACACTTTTAGCTGCTTTCTAAAAGTGAACAGTCCTTGAGGCTTTCAACCTGGTATGATTTTTTCTGCATCTCAGACATTGTAACTACCTAATTCTCAGTGTTTCATCATTGTATTAAGACAGCATTTATGTGAATAAGTTGCCTGGAGCCCAGTTTTACTTTGTCTTCCAAATTATTGCTTTGTCTGCACACACACACACACACACACACACACACACACACACAAAATGGTAGGCCTTCAGTTGGTCTTTTGGTAAGTAAAACATCTTGTGTTGAAGTCTCCCACAGAATCTAGGCACCCTTTAGTGCATTGTTATTCTTTACATTCTGACACAGTCAAAAGAGACAATTGTCTCTTTGTTTCTGACATAGAATGCTCACAGCAACTACATAGACAAAATATTTTATTTCCCTCTCACCAGTGCTATAGATTAACAATAAATGGGCCCATATCCATGTATTTCTCCACCTTAACATTAAAATAAGAAATGAAACCTCAACTTCTGAGTTGTGTTTTTAAATTCAGAAATTCTGGCTGTTCATTGCCTTCTCTTCTCCATTATCCATATAAATTCTAAACCATTTGTCAATCACACATACAATTGGTGTTTTACTTTAAATTTTATAGAGAACAAATTTGGTAGAATTGTTATATACTCAAAATTGATTTCTGAAGTCAGTGGTTATGAGGTATTTCTTTTCTATTGAAGATTTTTTTGTTGTTTTGGTTTTTGATAATTGTAATTTTCAGTTTTGGAAATTTTTTTGGGGGAATTTGGGAATTTTTCTGTATAGCAAACAGCCTTGGCTGGCCTGCAACTCACTTTGTAGACCAGACTGGCCTTGAACTCACAGATATCCTCCTGCCTCCCAAGTTCTGGGATTAAAGGCATGTGCTACCATCCCTGGTTTTTGGTGTTGGAGTCTTATATTTTTTCTTTTATCTACTTATATAACCTTAAATGTAGGAATTTTATTAAACTACATTTTGGATATATCCTCTTAAACTTTTTGAATACATACTATTTTTTTCAAGAACAAATAATTTATTTAGCTATTTAATAACCCACTGAATCTAATTACTTCTACCTGGCCATCCACTTGTCCATGCAAAATCTCCCACTGGTCATATCACCCAATAAAATTAATCCTCCCTCCTCCACTAGGAAGTGATTGTCAGTAGGGCTTCTCCATTAGTCAAGGTGTCCTGGTTTCCTCTGCCCCATGCATTTTGGAACTTTAAATGGCTCTTTCTTCTTCATGTGTTTTCAGGTAACTACAACACTGTGTGTTCATGTATGCAATAGCCCTGTCATATCTCACAGACTACACTTAAGGTACTCCTCTGCATTCTCTAACTCAGCGTTCTTTCTGTCCTGAGTTTTATAAAGTTGGGATATGAATATTTCTTCTACATATACCATAAACTAAAGAAAGAAAGGAATATTATGCATGTTTTTATTTATATACATACATATATATCTGATTTTTTCTTTATTTTACTTTAACTTGGTTATTATATTTATATGAAATATAATATTTATCCTTTTTTGCATGTTTGCACATGTGGAACACTTTTATAATTTGCTTGAAGTGAATATCTGTTTCCCTTTACTTTTCATTACATTTAATCTGAACCTTTGAACCCTGATTAATACACATTTTTCAGGGTCCTGCTAGGCCTTTTTCATCTCTTTTCATGATTTGATTTCTTGCATTGTCCTCCTTGTCTGCACAACTTTGCAGATTACCCAAGGACCTACCAACTCATTTCAATCATGCACTGCTATTCTCTGTGCTTCTTAATGGTGCTACAAGCCCTGTAATCAGTACATCTTTGCTTCATTTCTCCCTGAATCTCTATGTCTTTCCCTGAAGTTATTTCCTTATGCATGAAGAACTGAATCCAGCATTTCTTTTGTATCAGTGTCTTTTATGAATGGCAGCCTTTGCAATTTTTTATTATTCTTAAAGAGCTTCCAGAACTTCCCTTATAATATCTTTATGTACACATCACAGGTTGTCCTTCATTTATTCTGACTCTTTGTACAATGCCAATGATACAAACTAGTTTTGGAAAAAAGATGCAGACACTATTTTTTCCAATATTGTTTCTGCCTTTTACTCTTTTATTTCCAAGATTCCAGCTATGGCCAACTTTCTACTCTATCTTGTTCTGTCTGTACATGACATTTTATGAATTCTCAATGCTTTTTCACTGGTTTCATAAAAATATTCACTCACAGTCTCCTTAATTTTCTATTCTTTTGTGTCTTCTCATCTGTTAAATATTAGTTATTCAGATCTCTATTACTGTTATTGTATTTTTTATTAAACTTTCTTCATTGATTATTTTTATGGGATTCACATTGATAAGTTTGTTACACTTGTTTCCCAAACACAGTTAATTCACAGGATGTTCCACACAAATATCTATAATGACCCAACTGCCTTTGGATTGTATCTGTTTATACTATCTGCTTTTGTTTTTAGCCATATCCTTTCTCTCTCTTTCTCTCTCTCTCTCTCTCTCTCTCTGTGTGTGTGTGTGTGTGTGTGAGTTTACGTTACACATCTATAATTGAATGCATGGTACTGAAAGAACAATAGAAATACCATCTCTAGAGACAGCTATATTTTAAGGGTTTCACCATGTATTCTGCCACATCCATAAATTAGTGTCATGTGGCTTTAACCCAGGAAGGCCTATGCCCATTTTAGCCCTGCTTCTGTTCTACACAAGACTTCCCCTAGCTCGGGAATAAATACATTCTGTTAGAGTGTAACTGAGTAAGATTCCCTTAAAGCCTTGGATCTCATGTGCTGGGACCACTTACTGTTTTTTCTGGACAAAAGACATCTCTTGGCTCTGTCTATAAAGTCTCCAGTGCTCTCTTTTTAACTAAAATGCTTGTTTATTGATTAGGAATATATTTTGTTATGTTAATCATATGTCCATTAATTCTCAATTTATTGAGTACATTTTATAGTTTTGTATGGTGAATTTTGGCAAAGGGTTTCTCTAAATTATGAGACAGTCATATCCTTTGCATTTAAGCTCTATTGATATAACTGTGTTCATGGTGTTATTTATGACCACCTTTCCATTGAACTTTATTAACTTTACTGAAATTAATAGTCTTTTTTATTTTGTTCTATTTTAAATAAACAAATTAAATAAATCTTTTTTATTTAGATTCTATGGTTACTAGTATACTTGAGAATATTACAATATGGGTCAGAAGGAAGTTCAAAGTCTGATAGTGGTGATTACTACAGAAGCATATGGTGACTCAGGATAGTCTTCAGAGTCCTAGTAAGTGGGAACAGAGAGAACTGACTTCACAATGATTTCTAGTAAATTAACTGCATGAGTAGTGGCATGTTTGACCAAAGAAACTAAAACAGAAAAACTTAACAGGAATATCATACAGATATTTTACAAATGATTTATTTATATTTTAGCAAGTTAGTCAATATATAAGCTTAATGTCTGTCCATATGCACATGTGTTAAAGAAAAATTTAGTTGTTCTAAATGCTTTACAAAATTTTATATTCCATTAATATTTCCTGATTTTTAAACTTATATTTAACTCCTTTATAAAGTAAAATGAGATGAATGAGATTTGGTAAGTAGTCTATAAACAATTACACAATTATTCTATGATAAAATTTCTCATATTTATACACATTGAATTATAATTTGTCTCCTAGGATAAATATCTCAAAAAGTTGTCTATTTAACCTAGGTTTTGTTTTTGAAAAAAATATTTTACACAGAACCTGGATTTAGTACTTATTATTTCTAGTATGTATCATTTTCCTTTTATTTAAATTTTTCTTTTAACTGTGAACCTCTAATATTCCTCCCATCAAACCACAGCATATATTCCTCCTCCTCTCTTTCTTATACATAGCCTCCTTTTTCATTAATTGTTATTATATGCATATATATGCATATATTATACACACATATTATATGTAACTTGCTCAGAATAATGTTACTCATATTTATGTTTTTAGTGTTCACCATTTGTTATTGAATAACCAATTGGTGTTATCTTCCCTAGAGAAGAGTATCTCTCCTGCACTCAGCATTCCTTACTTGCTTGAAGTTCTTTGTGTAGGATTGAGACAACTTGGACTTTTCTTTGTTTGCTTTGGCATGTCTATTGTTGACATCCATGTAGAGCTCTTGTTTGGGCAGACATGTTGGTGAGACTTTATGAGTGTAGTATCTGAAATTACTAAAAGATTCAATCTCACAGCAGCATACTCCATTGTCCTTTGCCTACTATAATCATTCTGCCCGCTTTTCAGCAGTGTTTCTTAAGGTTTGGTGCAGGAATAGCTTGTAGATCTGTCCACTGGTATTGGGCTCCACAGTTCTGAATTTTGATTGGCTGTGGCTTTATATAGCATTCACTGTCAGTTGCAAAGAGAAATGTTCCTAACAAGCGATAAGGACTACATATATTGTGAATATAGAAACAACTATTTAGGATATAATTAGGGATTATGCTGCTTTAGTAAGTTGCTGGGTTGTAGTTTCTATTCTGTATCTATGGCTCCATTTTTGAGGCTTGCCATTAATTCTTTTCCTCACTTACTTTATCACATTCTTTTCCTAGATGTTTTGAGAGACAGTTTATTCTATTTTACACTCATTTTTATTGCCAAGGGTGTTCAATATTATTGGACTTCTCTTCACAATTGGTTTGGATATATGCCACAAATTCTTTTGTACCCTAATATTGCTGTCCTTATTTTTTTTTAAAAATGCAGCCCTTTATGTTCACCCTTTGACCCAAGAGTTGTTTAATATGTTTTTATTATTTTAATATTAAAATGCTTTGTTGATTTTTAATTTTTACTGTTTCTAGTCACTAATCTTTAAAATAAAAAAAATATTAGTTTCATAGTTTTACCCTAAAAAGCATTGAGGTTTTCTATCATGATGTCTTTTAAATAGAATTTTATTGCAATTAATCACTGTTAAAAAGTAAATTTGTGATCAATGATGTTATTTCTTTAATTGCTAGATATGAATATTTTAAAAATAAAATAAATATATTTTATACTAATATTGAATGCAACCTTTCCTTGTGTTAAACCACCAGAAGAGAAGATAAATCAGTCTTATTTGCTACAGCTGGAAGGTACTGAAGGGCACGCCAGAAGTGTTGACTGCATTAAAATATATAGAGTGTGAATATGTATAGTCCATTTCACACAGACTAAATTTAAAGGTAGAAAATTAAAGGCACAGGTTTATACCATGCTGTGGTGGTGTGTCTTGATTTTTAGGAGCTACCTCACCGCTTCACTCTTCAGATACCTGAACACTGGTCCCTTAAATAGCCCCATTTGCTGCTATTTATACCTTACTTCCATCAGTAGTACAGTACTGCTCACAGTTGACCTTGTTAAAGACTATAACCCTATCCTCTGGGCCATGCAAAGACAGCCTAGAACTCTAGGCTCCTGTGGTTCTTGGAAAGAAATGGTCCCCAAAGCAAGTGACACTATTAAGGGATGTGGCTCCTTTGGAGTGAGTGTGACCTGGTGCGGGAGAATTATCTGTATTCTGTCAATCATGATTTAAATAAACACTGATTGGCCATTAGCCAGGATGTATAGGTGGGACAATCAGACAGGAAGTAGAGGCGGAACAAAGAGAATAGGACAATTCTGGGAAGCAGGAAGCTCCCTTGCCAGTTCTGCCTAGCCCACCAAAGAAGCAGGATGTGACCTGCCTCCCTGAGAAAGGTACTGAGTCATGTGGCTAACATAGATAAGAATAATGGGTTGATATAAGTTACAAGAGCTAATAAGAAGCCTGAGCTAATGAGCCAGTCAGTTTATAAACTTCTGGAGACCTCTGTGTGAAGTTTATAATCTTCTGGAGACCGCTGTATGATTTTCTTTGGGACCTAACGACTGTGGGACCCGGTGGGGGGACAGAAACCAAACAGGTCTTCATGTTACAGAATGGCGCCAACGTGGATAACTGCATCCACAGAAAGTCTGAGAAAGCTTGGGAAAGAATAGAGTAAAGCATGTTTTCTTGGTAGCAGCAATTTCTCAGGTCTGCTCTGCTTGCTAGAGGCAAGCAAGCACTCTCATCTAAGAGAGGCTTCCTGACTCAGCTTTAGCTGCAAAACCCTGCAGCTCTTTAAGAGGTCCTGCCACGAAACACTTAAATGGTGTTGAAAAAAAGCTGACTGCATGCTTTTCAGTTTTCAGCCATAGCAGGAAAAAAGCTGTGCCATTTTAAAATGCCAGCTTTCTGGGCCGTCCTGACAGGACAAACTCTGAGTCTTTTAGGTAGGCACTCCGACTACGGAGCATTTGACTGTGGTTTGTGAGCAGAATGCTGCAGATTGCTTGCTGGCAGAGACCTTGAAACACCAGAGAGTTGTGGCAATAAACATGGCTACAGCTGGTAAGCCTGTGCTCAGCCTGGAAGCCAGTACCTCTGCTATGAGCTGGAAAGCTACGGAATGGGCTGGATCCAGCTGTCAAAGCCACGGCTTTAATCCTACCCATATTGCTTGGTAAATTAAAGACCCATGTGTTCAGAAAAAGAGAGATATACAGTAAAGAAAGCTTCAAAGATGAAGAAAACCTCTAAATGTTTTACAGCGTGTTAAAAATATATTCAGGCTAAAGGTTAAAGTCGTTAAAAAAAAGAAAGAAAGAGAGTAGTTGGGTGTGGTGGTACACACCTTTAATCCCAACACGGGAGAAGGAAGTCGACTGCTCTCTGTGACTTCAAGGTATGGTAGTACACACCTTTAATCCCAGCACTGGGAGTCAGACACAGGTGGATCTCTGTGAGTTCAAGGATAGCCTAGTCTACAGAGGGAGTTCCATGACAAAGATACACAGAGAACCTGTCACAAAAAGCCAAAAATTAAAAATTATAAATGAAAGAAATAGAGTTTAAAATAAAGCCACATAAAGATGGAAAACACATAGAGAATCTGGATACTGTATGTTATTATGCTCTCTTTGAATTTTTTGAATGCTGAGGAAGAGGAATAGCTGCTAAAAGATATTTGCATATAAATGCTGCTGAACTAATCCATGATAGGTATTTTGAAAATACCTTGACTTCAAAATTGAAGTCAAAAGATATGTTACTTTGGAGAAGACATTTTGCTTTTGTTTCCACAGGAAATTAGAGGCTGTGGATTCATTCTGAGTTAAGAAAAATCAGGTTTGATCAAGGAAGACCACCTGAGAAATCTCCGGTAAGAACAGATGGCTTGGCTGTCTGAGTTCTACATTCAGAACAGATTCAAGACTGCTGCCTGAGATAATCAAGATTCACAGGATATTCCAGTCAGGACTTGATCATAACTCTAAATTTTCTTTAAGTCCCCATAAGATTATCAGCACCCCCAACCAGCTAGAACTAGCCTGGAATACTATGCCCATATTCCCCAAAAAATGGACTATGGATATTTTTCTTTGTTTAAAAAAAAAAAGAGGGAGAAGTGGTGCAGGAGAATTATCTGTATTCTGTCAATCATGATTTACATAAACACTGATTGGCCATTAGCCAGGATGTATAGGTGGGACAACCAGACAGGAAGTAGAGGCAGAACAAAGAGAATAGGACAATTCTGGGAAGCAGGAAGCTTCCTTGCCAGTTCTGCCTAGCCCACCAAAGAAGCAGGATATGACCTGCCCTGCTGAGAAAGGTACTGAGCCATGTGGCTAACATAGATAAGAATAATAGGTTAATATAAGCTACAAGAGCTAATAAAAAGCCTGAGCTAATGGGTCAATCAGTTTATAATCTTCTGGAGACCTCTGTGTGATTTTCTTTGGGACGTAGTGACTGTGGGACCTGGTGGGAGGACAGAAACCAACCAGGCCCCTCATGTTACAGTGGCCTAGTTGGAGGCAATCTGTCATTGTGGATGCAGGCTTTGAGGTCTCTTTTATGCTCAAGTCATGGATGCCCAATGATTAAATTCACTTGCTATTGATTCAGATCAAGATGTAAGAACTCTCAGTTCCTTCTCCAGAACTGTATCTGCCTGTATGCTGCCTTGCTTCCCACCATAATGATAATACATTAAATCTCTGAATTGTAAGTGAAATACCCAATTAAATGTTTTCCTTTATGAGAGTTTCCTTGGTCATGGTGTCTCTTCACAACAATAGAAACCTTAACTAAAACAGTCTCCTGCCCCAGCATTGCTGAGGTGAAACTTTCAACCATTAACAAAAGATGCTGCTATGGGCATTTCTAAAGGTTATTTGATTCTCAACTGTCTTCCAGCTGGATGTTTGTGTTTAAGGAAGTTCTTGGCATATCTTTGCATTATGATAACCTTTCATCCTTTGTTTTGCTTGTTTCCCCTGTGGTGATCTTTCTGAGCATTCTGTGGAAAAGTACCTTCACAATTAGCTATCACACTTGACCATATCTTTCATAGTTTTACAGTAGAAGATCTTTTGTCTCCTTTATCTATGGAAGACTACTTTCTTGTTGCTGTTGCATTTGTGGTTTTGGTGAAAGCAGCATGAATGAATTTTTCTTCTTTGAATATTTGTTACAGTGCAACTTTATTCATTCAAATTAGCCTTCTCATGATCATGAGATACTATAATTGTCTCTTATTATGATCAGTATCTAAACTGGATTCCCATTATATACTGGAAATTTTAATCTCTCTTCCCATTCTATCTCTTTGTGTTTCCTGAGATTCATGTGAGTTGAATTGTTTTCAGTATCCCCCTTCAACATAATAATATTTTTTAATTAAATAACTTGTAAAACTTTCCTTCAAGCATCTTTGATCTACCTTTCCCTAATCAGAAATTTGAAAGTTGGCATCACATTCTCTCAAAATTTCAGTTACTATGGTCTTATTTATGCTTTCTGAAATGATCATTTTCCTATTTTTAGAGGCTCAATTATATTCCAAATGGCATACAATTGTGCATGGACAGTCCCTATATATTTTTCAGCAGGTGCTTATGTTAGTTCTAAATCTCCTCTATTTCTTGTTTTCTAATTTTTGCCATTAGTGCTCATTAAATCTCAAATTTAATTATCCTTTTCAATACAGGGATAAATTTAGTCATCCTATAAAATGTATCATAATCATAGTAGCTGGTGTGGCTACCCAAGTTCCTTCCTATTCCTTTTGAATCCCCTTTTATACCCCATTGTTCCTTTTTCATTTCATGTCTTTTTCCCCATAAATATGACACTCTTTTTCTAATATATAATGTGACAAATTGTACTGCAGTGTCTACTTGAAAGACATTTTTGAATATTTACAGATTCAAGTTTTCTTCACCATGATATATTTTTATGTGCTGCTGAACTTAGTTTGATAACACAAACATTTGGCATTTTGCATTATTGTTCAGTTTTTACATATAACTTTATGTCTGTAGATGATTTAATTTGGTGCAAAATTATTCTAGATTTTAAAAATGGGGTAATAAAATCACTGTTTTATTCGTATACATTTTTATCTTGTGGGTATATGTTTACCCTGAATTTGTGTATCTAGTACCTGTAGAAACCAGAAACAGGTTTCAGATCACCTGGCAGTGGAGTTACATGCATTTTGAGTCCTCTGCAAGAAAAGACCTCTTAATTGATTTTCATTATTCAAGACCTTCTGTTATGTTTTCAACTAATAAAAGACTTTATTGATGACAGGAACATTACGTATGTTTAAAATGACATGGAAATAGTTATATCTAGTTTGTTATATAACGTGTTCATTAAAGAGATTTTGTAATGAATATAAGGTTATTTAGATTTAACATTTCTTCTTTCATCAAGTTAATTATCTTTCTATACCATAGATCATTTTTATGTTTTCTATTCTTCCAAATATAAAATCCATCATCTATCTTTAAATTTAACTGTTTTGTATATGTATACTCTTATTAAAATTTTGAATATATCAGGTAATTTCTAGTGCTCTTTTGGTGATATTACTCTTTTATATTCATGGGTTATGGATTAATTGTTGTTGTTGTTTGGTTTTTGTTTTTTTTCTTTTTGAGACACAGTGTCTCCACTTAGCCTTAGCTATCCTGAAACTCACTCTGTAAACTAGGTTGGCCCGAACTCTCAAGATCTGCCTGCCCCATCACAGGTGCTGGGACTGAATGTTTGTGCCACCACTGTCAGGCAGGTTAATTATTTTTACCAGGAGAATTAAGTATTTATCACTGAAATATGTATAATAAATGGCAAAATGCATATCTAATTATTTAGGAAACATTTGAAAAGTAGCTATATCAATAACATAAATAAATTGATAGAAAGTTGATCTTAAGTTTTCTTCATTGTATCCAGCAGGATTCCTTCCCACAAAGTCTGGTTTTAGATCATGCACTATTTCAGTGCTATTTTGCTCATCTTGTAAAGAAATTTACCAAAACCATTCAGCAGAGAGCTAGACAAGGACCTGGGCAGTGATACCAAGGTAGTATATGTTCGCTCTGATGTTCACTGAAAAAACTAGTCACTAGTTAATGTTGGGATTGTGTGCCTTTATTACATTCTGCTTGCTCTTTAATTACTCATCTAAAGTGAAAGGATATTACCTTCTCTTCAGACAAATATCACCATGGTTCTATTCTTTTGTATCTTAAAGTTTGTAATAAAACAGAGTTATTTATCAGACTGATTTGACCCAACGTTCCACCTGACAACATGAACAAAAGCTTGTATTTTTCATCTAAAGCACCTACTTTATTTGCTCCCAATGCCCTCCCTTTGAGTGCATTTTCACAGTGAGAACACTAGTCTAGTTCTCACGCCTCAGGTCTTGCCTGTAAACATAATCATATATATTCATTCAGCATCTATCTATTGATCAGCTCCCTTGTGCAGGTGCTGTGCCAGCTTCTTTGAGTATCAAATGGCATATAGAAGCATAGCTCCCCTCTAAGGACTGCAATTCTATGTGGTAAGTTTCCCTCTTAGAATTCTATTCTTATCTGTACCACTAAGTTAAATTCACTGTTGTAAATCCCTTTAACCACACCAGATCCCATTGATACACATGCAATATTTTCTAATATAAAACAAAGTAATGAAATTAAGCTACTATTATATGGCATTCTTTTCTCTTTCAATCTTCGTCCAAGAGAAAGTTATCCTCAGTTATTAAAATGTGTATTATGTTTTTCATAAAAATCAATTACTTTTAAAGTTAAAATTATGCTTTTAAATTTTCATACAAGTATAAAATGGATACTGATTACTGTCACCCCAAATTCTTTTGTCTTTTTCTCATTCTTATCAAGCACTTTTCTGTCCAGCAAGTTTGTTTTCCATAGTAATGCATTTTTTAACCCAGTAAGTTCACCAGGGCCATCCTTTAGTAAGTGCAATATTTTCTCAGGTCTATCCCTTTGAGGACCCTTTGTTCCAATATATAGTCCAATTTTATTGTGTTTGTTTATTTGGAATCTTGGTGTTTTGAATTCTATTTCTGTTCTAGGTGTTGAATTTGATTCAATGTGTAGCTGGTGACAATTTTTTTCTGATTTTTATATTTCTTCTATACTCTATTCACGGTTTCTTTTGCTCTACAGAAACTATTTAGTTTGTGAGGTAGCATTTATCTATCGTAGACCTAGATTCTTGAGCAAATGAAGCACAAAGTTTTTACCTATATTTTGGCAAATGCTCCCTGTTTTGTCACCTACCAGCTTCAGAGTCTCAGATTTTATGATGAGGTCCTTGATCCCAAATTAAATAAATGAATTTCTAGATATGTCTGAATCACAAAGTTAAACCAAGAAGGGATAAATGATTTAGAAAAATGAATAACAAGCAGCAAGATTGAATGATTACTAAAAACTGTCATGAATAAATACACCCAGAACTATATGGATTCACAAAAGAATTATGCTAGTCATTTTAAGAAAATTGTTGCCAAAACTTCTCAAATTATTCTAAAAAAGAAATATACTTTCTAACTACTGCTACAAATCCAGTATTATTCTATTAAAAAATCAAGTTAAAGACATAACAACTACAGCAACAATAAAATAAGAATGGGAACAATAGAGCAATATACTTAAAAATATAATAAATGTTCTTAATAAATTATGTTGAATTGAATACAGTCATACATGGAAAATAACCTTTATAATTATTAAGTTGAATTTAACCTAGAGATGGAAGGTTGACTCAAAACATGCAAGCCCATACATATAATAAATCATCAAAAGACTGAAAGATAAAAGTCACACAGCCAACTCAGAGGATATTATAAAGGCATTTAGTGAAATTAAAAACAAATTCATGAAAAATTTCTAGAGAGAACAGGACTGAAGATAAAACAGTTCAGCCTAACAGATACTATGTATAACAATTTCACAGCCAATGTAATATTAAATGAAGAAAACTGTTAAGTTGTCCCATTAAAATCAAGAAAAAAATGGAGGACTTCTTGCTGGTGTAGGATGTCCTTCTGTTTATGTGTTGCTTTCATTGGTCAATCAATAAAGAAACTACTTGGCCTGATAGGGCAGAACCTAGGTAGGTGGAGGAGACAGAACTGAATTCTGGGAGGAAGAAAGCAGAGTCAGAGAGAACTGCCATGGAGCCGCCGGGTCAGACATGCTGAATCTTTCTCAGTAAGCCACGACCTCGTGGTGATATACAGATTATTAGAAATGGGTTAAATTAAGATGTACAATTAGCCAATAAGAGGCTAGAGATAATGGGCCAGGAAGTAATTTAATTAATATAGTTTCTGTGTGGTTATTTTGGGTGTAAGCTAGTCGGGTGGCTGGGATGAAAAGCAGTTCCCCGTCCTTCCAACAGCTTGCTGTAACCATGTATATTCAGTATGAAGTTCAATGTCCTAGCTGTAATAGAAAAGAGAAGGATAAAATAGAATGCAAATAGAAAAGAATAATCTCATATCATATGAGATTATACATAGAAGATATAATCATAAGACACCTAGAAATCATAAATGGTTTCATTAAAGTGATAGAAAACAAATTAACAAACAAAAATCAGTAACATTTCTGTATATTAATAAGAAACACATTGATACAATTCCAGGAATATGTCCCATTTGCAATAGCCTCAAAAGGCAAAATAAACTTAATAAAAATTGAAAGACATCTAATAGTGAAATCTATAAAACTTTGAAGAAAACAATACAAAATCTTTTAAGAAAAATCAAGACATTAGAAGGTTGTACTCATGTATTTGAGAATAATTATTGTGAAAATTACCAGCTTGGCACATCAGTGCAGAGTCAACATAAGTTCCATTAAATGCTTATGGAAATATTCATGTAAGTAGATAGAAATAAAAAATTAAAAATATTTTATGTGTAAGTTATGAATTATAAAGAAAATGGGGAAATGATACAATTATGTTATTAAAAATAAAAATAATCTTTAAAAATATGTAGAAACACAACATGCTCTGAAAATCCAAAGAAATACTTGGAAAAATGAATAATACTGATATAAATAATGCACCCAATCACAAATCATATTATAGAGTTATCATAATAAGGTTTAGCCCACTGTTATGAGTAAGTGAAATGTGGTTGTTGTGAATTAAGCACCTCTAGGATATACCCTTCAAAATAACTATCCAATGCTGGGAAATCATGAAATTTTAAAAAGCAGAGGGTTAGACAATATTTTCTTGTGTATATTATATTTAAATTTAAAACCAGTGAGTAAGAATGGCTTGAATGAAGAAAATATAACCATCTAGGTAGGGAAGATAATTGCTTCACACTTTAAATAAATAATAAAAAAGGAAGTAGAAATTCACAAACACCCCCATTTTAAACTGACTATATTTAGAATAGTTTTAGATTTAGAGAAAAATATAATAAAAATCCAATTCACTTTTCAATTCAATTTGAAATGTGAACTGTATGTCAGTATGTGAAAATTAAAGAAAATCATTGTAAATTGGGCTATGCATTCTTTGATTATCAAATCCCCACTGTAGGATTTTCTAGCTTTTCATTTTGTAATAGTTATAGATTAAATTAAATTTAGAAAGAGTATAATAAGGTAAATCAAGAAAAGTGAATTTTACTCTTCATGCAGTAGAGAATTGGATGGTCAGGAAACCTGAAAAGTCATCCTTTTAACCAATAAAAAAAAATCATCATGAGTTAACTTGGAGACTGTTAGCAGGAGAGGTATGACTGTGCCATCCTTGTATCCCTGTGGTGTAACATGATAGATGATATTTATTCCTCAGCTAACTATCTTACTGCGTCAACAGAAGACTTTGTGCACAGTACTTTTGCAGAAGCAGACTGAGCCTTAAATGTAAATGTCCGTTATCTGGGTTCTCCTTGATTATGATGACAGAGAGACAGCAGTGTGCAAACGGTGTTCCTTTTCTTCAAGCTTCCTCAGAGCCGATTAATGACATCTGCTCTCATTTGCCAAGGCATGTCATAATCTACACGTAAATTTCAAGGAGGATTAAATCTATATCATGATCAGTCCAAGACCAGAAGAGGAAGGTGTTGAAGGAGGGGCTGCTTGTTGGTTCCTGGTCACCTGGTCTAGTTTAGACCCGAAATAATTACACAGAAACTGTATTAATTAAATCACTGCTTGGATCATCAGCTCCAGTTTCTTATTGGCTAACTCTTATATTAATTTTACCCATTTCTATCAATCCATGTATTGCCACATGACAGTGGCTTACCGGCTAAAGTTGCCAGTGTCTGCCTACAGGGTCTCCATAGTTTCTCTCTGCCTCTGCATTTCTCCTCCCATGCTATAGGCCAAGCCAGTTCTTTATTCATTAACCAATAAAAGCAACAGATAGACAGAAGGACTCCCACACCAGGGAGGAGATGTGTGAATGACCCCAATGATTCAGAAAGTGAGCATTAATGTACCCTGTGCACAAGAAAAAACAAATCTTTGAATTTTCTTATTAAGCAATCACATTTAATTGTGACAATTTATTAAACTGATAATGTGTGCTTGACTAGTGTGTGGGCATAGTGCTGTATAGGCCTACATGAAAACTAAATACAGATACCTAATGCTATTATACATACATATGTAACAATTGATTTTTGTTCTTTATTCTGTTTAGCAATATAGAATTTCTTTTGTGCAACAGTGCTTGCAGTCATGGAACTCACTTTGTAAACTAGGCTGGCCTCTTACTCTGAGATGAAACTGCCTCTGTCTCCCAAATCCTGGGATTAAAGGCATGCATCACCACTACCCAGCTCATATGTAACAATTGAATATTGCTTTTTTTCTTTGTTTATCCTGGCCATATGAGAAAGAAATGTTCAGTATTCTTATACCTAATTATATCACAATTCAAATTGTGTTTGGACAATGTAATAGTGGAAAGACTGAAAATACAAACTACTAAAACCTTTCAGGCATTACTCCCTTTGTTCTGGTCTGTAATCTCTAGGAAGAAAAATCACTCTTTGGTAGTGTGGCTCAACTGAAGCATGTTTTACAGATTTTCAGAGTAGGCAATAAGGGAATGTTCATTGCAATAAAAATAAAATACATTTTATTTAATGACATCACTCTTGTTTATTCACTGAGTTCAGTACTTCAATACCTAAAGGATTAGTAAATGCATTGCTGTAGGAAGTCCTAAAGCCAATAGTTACCTGCCACTGGGGTATGGCCTCTTATACTATTTATGCCAATGTAGAGCATGCTCCTGGCCTCTTTTCCGGCTGCAGGATTTGGTTTCTGTTCTGCATTCCAGCAGAAGATCCTGATTTGTGAGTCTACCCGTGAATAAATAACTATCTATTTTTCTCAATTCTAAGCTAGTGTGGGATTTCATTTATGCATCCTTCATCATCTGGTGCCCACATGGATTCAGACTCCACACCTACCAAGTGGAAGGCCTAAAGGCCTAGGTACTCCATGGCCCCCAAAATTCTCCCAATGCTGTCTGCTTGGCTTGCTTTTAGCTAAGTGGATTTTGTAGAATGCCCCCCACAGTGGAGCTTACTGCATGCAAGAACGGGAAATTTTCCAAGCACATGCATGACTTCTGCATTCCCTGACACGGTTCCCTGGCACAGTTCCCTTGTCTTGTGGCGACTTGTGCACCTTCTGGTTTCTGCTCCCTGCCCATGATTTCTGGTTTTATTGCTCCATGTATGGAATTGATTTAATTGCTTTTAGTTTGTCAAGCAAAGCATATTTCTCAGTATTTGAGCAGTACCAAGGCGGGAACCGAAAGTGGCTCAAAAACTAAAGCAGCTCAGGACTGTACCTGTCACCACTGCAACTCTGGAACCACAACATCTGCGGACCATAACGATTATTACATCTAAAACAGTTTACCAGATCACATAACAGGTAATTAATAAATCTATATGGCAGACTACATTAATATTAAAACTTCTAGTAACTCTTTTGCTAATACTATGGATTGTATTATATGAGATTTATATGGTTATGGTGATACTTCAATTTATTGGGTATTGGGACTCAGTTTTCTGCTTCATATTCTATCATTAAGAAAGAATATGGCACTTTTAGGAATGATACATTCTTTACAGACTAATAATGAACAGCTAGTTGACAGTCCTTTTGCTTCAGATGTTCAAGTCCTGTGTGGTATTGCAGGTGGAATTACCATGCCCAGCTCTCATTGACAGTTTCTAAAGCACATCTCAGTTCTTTTTTTTTTTTCTGTTTTTTTTTGAGACAGGCTTCTCTGTAGCTTTGGAGCATGTCCTGGAACTAACTCTTGTAATCCAGGCTGGCCTCGATCTCCCAGAGATCCCCCTGCCTCTGCCTCCTGAGCTAGTTGACAGGATAAATACCATCGAAAATCAAAAGATACCTGAAAAAATTAATACTATTAAAAAGGATAACATTAATTTTACAGACAAACTTGAATCCATATCTAAGGGTACAAAGAAATTATCTGAAAGAATTCATACTTTTGAATTTGACAATCAAAATTTGTTAAAAAGTTATGATAAGTTAGCAGATATAGTATCTCTTCAGGATGGGAATCTGCACGTTATCCGAGTAATGTCCAAGGATGAGATGTTATCTTTAAAAGGGAAACATCAGACCTTGTGAAGAATGAGGACCAGAGGCTATGTGCTGCAAAGAAATCACTAGAAATACATACAGGCCAGGAGATTCAGGCCTTACAAAAGACAATAGTAAAAAGATTTGAAATAATTGAAAAAATTATTGGACCTAATGAACAGGGAAAGAAGGCACAAGGACAGGATTAAACATCACCATCAGCTGCCAGAGATGACTTACCCAGGGTTTTAGCTTTCTACCCTCTTATCTACTCTGACTAAGCATCAAGTTCTAAAGGCCCAAAGGATCCAAAGATGGTAGATGGATACCTATAGTAATGAATGATCTAAAAGAAATTAAGCAAGCTGTTGTAACTTATGGCTTACATTCTGCATTTGTTAGAGAGATGATAAAGACTTGGGCTTATAGCATCAAAGCAACACCACATGACTGGATTCAGTTAGTTTCAGCAGTCCTGGATGATAGGCTGACATTGATGTTTAGATGTTATTTCAGTGAAGAAGCAAAAATTTTGGAACAATAGGGAAAATCAAAAGGCCTAGAGACTTCCCAAGATCAAATTCTTGGAAAAGGCCCTTATGTTGACCCACAGGTTCAAACTCTTTATGATGAAGAAATCTTGTCCCTATGCCACAAAGCAGCCTTAAATGCTTAGACAGGATTCAAGAATCAAGAAAATGAATTGAATCATATACCATGGTTAAACAGGGCCAGAGAAAACCGTTTAGTGACTTTTTATAAAAATTAACTAAGGCTGTACAAATAGGAATAACAAACCCAAATGCTAGATGAGTACTTATTGAATCTCTGTCTTTTTAAAATGCCAAGTTAGAATGCAAAAAGATACTTGGGCCTTTAAAGTTTATATCAGCACCTATGGATGAATGGATCCTGCATACAATGAACATTGAGACAGTAAACTATAATACTGAATCTTGGGTAGGAGAAGCTATTTCCAAAGGAAAGAGGAGACATCAAAATGCCAAATATTCTAATTGTGGTAGAACAGGACATCTGAAAAGGGATTGTAGCCAATGAATTCCTAGAATAACATCTCATCTGGGAATGACAAGAATAGGAGGACTCAGCCTTCAGGTATATGTAGAAGGTGTGGCAAAGGCCAACATTGTACAACAATGCATGACCTGACTAAGTCAATGGTCTTGTTTAAGGATATACTATTAGTAGCAAAAAAGATCATACTATTCTCATTTAATATTATAAGAAGAATATAAAGACATTTTAAATCATTTGAATAGAAAGTAGACAGAATCCAAACTGAGAGACTATAATTAAAGCTTTTAAACATTATATAGCTTTGATTCAATTTCCATTTAGATAAAAATTTAGATAGATGACTAATACAACTATTATGATTTAAGATAAGAAATAGTACTCTTCTGCCTCTAAGAAATACTTTAAGTTGCTTAAAATCAAAAAGTCAATGGTAAAATAGAATAACCCTTTTGGCAGATACAAATGAGGGCTTGTTGTGGTTTATGTTTTAAATAAGTATGCATAGGTTTATATAATGATTTTTAGATCTAAGGAGTGAGCAGGTAGTTGTGCTAATAACTTTGCTAGATGCATTAATTAATTTATGATGAGAAAAATTTGTAAAAGCAGATATTTTAAAAAGAGATAATGGAATTACCAGGATAAATAATGCAATAAGTCACTCTCTGGTTAACACTACAAGCTTGTGAATATAGAAAGATAAAATTTGGAGATGAAAATAATGCTAAATGTGGTATAATTTTCATAGCTTAAGTTAGAGAAGGAGAAACTCAGATTCATTATAAGTACTACATTTTACTTGAAAGACTCCTTTTCTACAATGATTATTGCCATATGGATGAATACCTTACTGTTTATTTTTTCAATTAGCCATTAACCACCCAAGTATTTGACCAAGTCGTGAAAGTTTTAATGCATGGTTTCATATTCTAGTTAAATAAGTGATTTGATTTTAGAAAATAAGTCTTAATATCCTATGCCTCTGCTTTAGTATAATCTTAAAAAAGAACTTATCTTTTTTGAGTACAAAATATGTGCATCACCTTAGGAAACAGATTACCAAGAGAAAGTTTCACCAACCCAGATACATTTGTAATCATTTAGAAAGAGCACACACTAACTATGGCTAAATAAAATTATGGACCTTGAAGAGTATTCTGACCCATAGCTATCAAAATGTCATAGGGATATTAGTAGACAATAGGCATGCAACTAGGAAATATCAAGGCAACCATTAATTACTTATCCTTCTTGAAAATGCTTCAGACATATGGGACACATGATATACATGAACCTAGAATAAATATAATGATACAGATGGAGCAAAATATTTGACTTTGTTTATTGGAGAAATGGTTCCTTTTTCCTACAGAAAATCAGGTTTGTCAATTAATCAGTCATCTGACATTCACTTACTTTCTTTGCTTGAGATCCTATACTGGCAATTGAATAGACATTGAGATCAATACACCTGAAAAATTTTAAGTTATTTATGAAATTATGAGAATACAAAGTTTCTGAACCTAACTTGTTTCCCAAATGAAATGAAAAGATCAGCAGCACCTGCCTTACTCAGCATCTGAGAGAACCAAGAAAAAAAAATACACTAGAGAATATAGAGAATGTTACAGAGATAGGAACAATGCCATTGCTATTCTGATTTTATTCCCATGTCACATGGAAGGGAATTTATGTCATATTCAAAAATGGAGAAAATTTAAATAAAGTTTGCTTAATGAATAATTGGTGCAGGGAATGCGTAACTGATAAATTAGATTATTTAAGAAGAGCTTAGTAATCAAACAATGAAAAAAAAATATACCACCCAGGAGACCCAGACCTAGGAGTATTCACAATGTGAGGCAACACTATGTAAGTACAGGCTGTTGTGGAGAATTTATTGGGCTAAGAACAGTAGCCACAGGTGTAGCTCCATATTGTAAGCACAAAATAGGATAGTGGAACTCAGACCCAAGGTGCAGTGAAAAGAATTGAGTTAGTTTTGTATAGCTGCAAAACAATATATCTCAAAACTCAGATTTTTCAAACATTATTTATTTATTTTTAATCATACATATTTTGTGAGTCAGTATCTCAGGAATTGATTAGCTATTTTTTTTTGGGAGGGGGTTGAGGACATAAAACATTTGGAATCAAATGTCACTGGTCACCATGGTTTCTTGAGGCTCTGATTGAGACCAGGAATTGTCATTCTGAGATTTATTACTTATGCTGCAAATTTCTCAGTTCCATCTTTTTGGTTTTTGTTTGTTTGTTTGTTTGTTTAGGTACAGTAACCCAAAGTTCCCACAAAAAGCTATTAGAACTAGCACCCTTACTTTGTGTTTTTCAGGTTGTATAGTAATTATTTTGGTTTTTGATTTTTGTTTTTCAAGACAGGTGTAGCTTTGGTGCCTGTCCTGGAACTCTCTATGTAGACCAGGCTGGCCTCAGACTAATAGAGATTCACTTGCCTCTGCCCCCCAAGTGCTTTCATCAAAGACGTGCACTACCATCGCCTAGCATAAGGTAAATATGTAATATCTAATATATTTCATACCATGCCAATAAAATTTGATATTTGCATGAACATATACTATTGATAGTACATTTCAATAGATTGAATAACATATATGTAATATATGTGTGATGAAATATTTAGCTTGTAGGTCAATAAAATCAAATAAACAAGATCTAAACAAATGGAGATGTAAGTGAATGGACCAAATGATTCAGTATGGTTGATTTACCTATTGTCCACAAAATAATATGAAGATGGAATGTAACTCCCATTGGAAAGAACAGGTCATGATTTGATTTTCTTCTTTTGAAATTTGCTATCTGATTTTGATCATTCCATAGGAAAGAAAAGGAAATAAGAGTGACGAAATGGCTTTAATTAAAGTCATAACTTACAGTGTTTGATTCCAAAACTTAACACAAAGGCTCAGTAATCCAGGTAATGTGTTGCTGTCAGAAGAATAGAGACTGAGATCAAGCAGGCGCAATGAATCTTCTGAAATAGATACAGGCATCAGCCAGTTCATTTAGAGAAAGGTGAAAGAATCCAACTTAGCACAATAGATTCTGGAACAATGAAGGTCTAAAAGTCAAAATGACTCTCAACCCACAACTCAGAGACCAAACATAAGAACTTAAATAAACCCTGAAGTACAAAACCCCTAAGGGTCACCACTGGAAAAAAAAAAAAACACCTTACTTTCTCAGTAGATCCTTGTTAACTTAGAGAATAAAGCAAAAATGTGACTTTATCAAAAACAAAAACTTATTTTTTTCACATGAAATCATGGAAAAATATAGGTAAAAGGTAAACCACAATTGAGACAAAATATTTTGAGACTTCAGAAATATGAAGTATATCAAACAAAATATTAGAATACACTGCACTTAGGAAAACAACTTTAGAAAAGACAGTTTAACAATTATATTATATGTATTCAATTAGGCAAATACAAATTATAGTCATGATATAATACTCTAAATTTAAATGATTTCAATTAAAATAAGGAATGCACAGAGTACCTGATACCCTGCAAGTATCCAATGAGAATATGGAATAATACAGCCATTTTGCAAAACCAATTAACAGTTTCTTCAAAAAGCTAAATATGTACTTATCACCTGAAGTAGCAATTTTACTTTTAAGGTTAATATCTAACAAAACACAAATAAATATTCATGTATATATTCTCTTAGAAGTAAATTACATGTGAATATTTATGCTAATTTTACTCATACTTATCTGATATTGAAATCAATATATGTTCTTTATGGATGAAAAGTTAAATGCCTGATATGTATCCAACCATTGCAATTTCGCTTAAGATAAAAAGGAAAATGAATTACTATGAAACTTTCAGTGTATTATGCAATAGATATCAAATTTATAGCAAGGCTAACGGAATCAGATTGATTGACAGGACTGCTTTATGCCTTTGGTTGGTAACTACATAGGTTTGCTTCTGTACCAAAATAAATAGAAGCATGTTTAAAATGCTTTATTTTAGTAAATTATATCATATCCCAATAAAACTGACTTACAAAAAATTCCATATGGAATGGCCTAGAAAATAAATATTCATTTCAATATGTCTGTATTCACTAAGGAACTTAAGTACACAAATATATATTGTTTTCTTTTTTTGTTCTGTGCAAAAATACTGACTGAAAACTGGGTGGTGGTTCATAACTTTAATTCCAGCACTTGCCAGGCAGAGGCAGAACTCTTTGAGTTCAAGGTCTAAAATCTAGTCTACAAAATGAGTTCCAGGACAGTTAATGTTTTTATACAGAGAAATCCTGACTAGAGAAATCAAAAAAAAAAAAAAAAAAAAAAACCATGGGGGAGGAAAGTGGTTTGTTTGACTTAGAGATTATAGTCCAGCAGCATGTGAAGAGAAATCTAGAATTAAGACAATAAATTGGAGGCAGAAACTAAAGCAGAGACCACAGACAAATACTTCTTATTGGTTTTCTCTCCATGGCTTGCCCATCCTACTGTCTTATCAACCTGGGACAACAAGCCCAGACATAGCACCAGCCTATGAGTTAAACCCTCTCACATCCATCCTTCATCTAGAAAATGCCACACAGACTTGCCTAGAGGCCAATCTGATGGAGATATTTCTTCTGTTAGGCTTCCTTCTCTGACAGTTCAGGTACTGTAAGTGATGTTGTCACTATATATTTGATTTTCAGAAATAATAATTCTTGGTAAATTAGAAAAATATAGCTCTAAACTTTTTATAAGGTAGTGACATTTCTAAAAATCCCATGATAGATTCACAGCATTGCCCACAGTTGATTTGGAAACAGAAAGGGATTCTTAACTAAGAATGAAATGTATAGCCCCTATACTATTTATGTTATTTCCATTTTCTTGGCCTCAAATTATGGCACTGACATTCCTCATTTGATAACTTGGGCAAGGTGTAATTTTTTTCAATGTTTGCCTCTACTTCGTCTCTATTTGTATAATGAATGTGGGGATAATAAGACAGTTTTGATGAGAATTAAAACAATGTATCATTTGTAAAATACTTAGAAGCCTACTATTCCGTCATAGGCAGTTGAAAAGCTGCTTCCACTCCCTTTTCTCATTCTACTCCCTCTTTCCTCTGTAGTGATTTGAAACCAAGTTTCACCCAAGCTTCTAGGTAGCCAAGTGTTAGGATGAGAAGCATGCACTCATCATGAGAAGCCACGGAAAGGATACTCTGAGGATTCTGCTTTCTGGTTTAAAGCCCAAGTGTGTTTTCAAACTGTTATTACTAAATCACTCAGCCTTTACCTGGCATATTCCACAGGAGAAAGCTGTTCTTTCTGCTTGCCATGGCGCATTGATTTATCTGGTGTAAAGAATAGTTATATTTGGAGAGTCTTTGGTGACTCTGGCTTTTTACACACACCAATTAGGGGTCTTCATGCCTAGATCTTTACACCTTAAGCCAAGGATAGTGTTCTTCCTCAGATATCTCTGCCTATGCCTCAATACAACAACAAAAAAAGCAATGAAGACCCTCAATCCTAACTCAATAGATCTACAAAACTTCTGGCACCACCTGCCATAAGACCCTGAACAGTGAAATGACCTGTATATCTCTGATGAAACACCTAACTTTGACTGGTAAATATGCTCTCCTGGGAGCAAAATAAAGCAAGAAGTTTTTTTTTTCTCAGTATTTGAGACTATGGCAGATACAATTTTGTGAAACAACTGCATCCTTTGTTTTAGATTGCTATATTAATCCTTCAGTCAACATAAATATCTCATTTCTCTCTCTCCCATATCCATGAGCTATTGACATTTTATTGATTATAAAAATCATTATCATAACACTTATGAGCACTACATATACTTATTAAAATTCATTCTGATTGAAAATCTTATAAAGCACTGAAAATATATTTGCTGTGCTGAAGTACTCCTAAAATTGTTGATTGTAAGCATTTTTAACATATACTAGTAATTTCTGATGATCTTTTGACATCACAGATGATATAGGAACCATTGGGACCTTTATTTAATGTGAACATAACTTATGTATGAGGAAAAGCATACCACACTATTTTTTTCTTGGTATCTCCAGAAAACATAGGGAAGGAAGACCGTAAATGGTAGACAACATGGCATAACTAGTCATTGTTTAGGTAATCTTGATGGATCTCTATATGTATACACTTTTATGGCCTATTTTGATGAACAGTTAATTTTAGTTCTGGGGGTTTATGAATAACTTTGCATTAGAAAGAAACATGATTTCATAGATAGTGTCACTCAATCATTAAGCTGCTTTTTTAAAAAAAATCTTATTATATCAGTCACATACTTAATTACATATTTATATTCTAGAGACACAGGTTACTCCAAAAATTGTCATAGACATAAAGGGAGGAAACATTGAATATTCTCTCAGACATGCTCTTTCTGCACAGTTCAAATACTGACTATAATTGTGAGCTTCACAAAATAATGAAAAGTCAAAAAGCAAGTCAATGGATGAAAGGATCAAAATAAAACAATTCTTTAAAATTTAAATAGTATTGAATTTGCTATATAATTTGTTAAGAACATAGACGGGAAAAAAGACAAATCTATATTCTTTCTAGTGATGTCTTAACTAAGTTTTAGGTGAAGACAGCTTTTTATAATTAAGGTATATTTTAGCTTTCATGTAGAATTCTGAAGACGTATTTCTTATCATAGACATAAAATTTCTAATAATCTGTAAAAGGGAACATATTAAAATTGTTTCCATGGACAAATGATCCTAAGGAAACATCGTTTTTTTAATTTGAAAAGGCTTTTGAGGAAACAGAAGCCTGAGACATAGAGCATAGACTTGGTATCAGGCCTTGTTTGTCTGCCATCAAGCAGGATGTTTTTGACCTATAATGAGGCCCATGTCATTGAGTCATCATGAAACCATCAAGGAAAGACCCAGCCCAGAATTGTACAGAAAATAAGATGAATTCAATCAAGAAATTTGGTGTTGCAAAGAAATTATAGTCTTCAATAATGAATGGCTTATCACTGAAAAGTGACAGCTACAAATACTATATGGTTAATATCAAATACATTGAGGAAAGAGCTGAATAGGGTTAGTGTGATGTAATGAGATGGCTCAGTATGTTGGTGCACTTGCTGCTCAGAATTATGGACCAGAATTTAACAAGGGCCTTTGAATACCAGCCTCAATGCCTTTCAGGGTTCAGAGAGAACAGAACATTATGGCAACTGGGGGAAACTCAGAAAAATTTGAAGGTGAATAGATAAACTCCGTCACATGTGCTTTCCCATGCAAGTCTCTTTATTCTTTTGTTTCTATTATAATTCTTCTGTACTGCTTCTAATTTCTCCTCGCTTCTTCTTCTAGCTTCTTTTTCTCTTCTAAAGCTCTTCTCCTTCAGGAGTCTTGAAATGATAAAGAAAATACAAGAATTATTTTCTCATTGGTCAAAAGCACATTCTTAGGATAAGCCATTAGGGACCTAAGACATTGCCAAGGTTACTGGACTAAGACCGGGGGGCAGAGTTACAGTGCCCAATGAGATAATCTTTGAGACATAGGCCTTTTGTAAACAGACTTGGAAGTAAGGAATTGGCACACTTTTCTTAGGGTGCTTTGTATAGTGACTAATCTTGGTTAGACATCTTAGATTCTGACCTTGTGTATAGCTGTAAAGTTTTAAACTTATGAACTATTTATGAAAAGACTTTAGTCTATTTTGAACTTGCTCTGAGGTGAAAGTGAGTTAATTGTGTGGAGTGAATCTGGGCAAAAGAACAAAGCAGGCTTCTTTAAGTGTCCATGATCCTCATGGGACAAATAGATCCAGCTATAAAGCATGGCCCAGTATATTTTCTATATATAAAAATTATACAATTAAATGAAAAGTCATCTTCCTGATCATACACAGATGTAAGGGCTTAGAAGATGAAATGTTTTCATGAGATAAAAACACAAGTAGATAGAAAACACCCAAAGCTATTCTTAGGAAAGAAATGAAGTTCTTAGGAAAGGAATGGAGTGATTCATGAGAGAAATTACAGACAGAAGCAACAGGCTTCCACAACCAGTAATTCCATGACTTTTCCTGGTGGGGTTCCCTGTGAGACAATCACTCATCTGGTAAATCAGTCTGTTGAACACTAGCTATCTCTTGCTGTATCTCTCATGGCCCCTGACATCAATTTAACTTCTGCATCCCATGGTAAGGTACACCTCTAACTTTGACATGTGTCAAGTGATAAGAAGTGATAATAACGCACTTCTCTCTCTCTCTCTCTCCTCTCTCTCTCTCTCTCTCTCTCTCTCTCTCTCTCTCTCTCTCTCTCTCACACACACACACACACACACAAAAACAATGTTGAGAAATCTAGTAGAAATCAGTTCATTGAATGGGCAAGTTTAATATCACAGTGATCAATCATGCTGAGTTCATATACCTTGTCATTTATTGCAATAAGTAGGACTTTTCTCATTGGCCACAACTTTCAGTGCAGCTCAGAAACAATCATAGGAAAATATTAGATAACCAAAGAAGGAAGTTTTTCTTCAGTATACTTTACTGAGTCTTCCAAAACTGAAAGATCACAGTCAATGAGAAAGATTGAAAGTGTCACTAAATAGAGGTCAAAGAGAACTTATCTCTAAAGTGAATAAGGGCAAATTTTCTTTTTTTGAATTGCTTTTATTGAGCTACACATTTTTCTCTGCTTCCCTCCCTGCCTCTCCCCTCCCCTTCAACTCTCTCCCATGGCCCCCATGCTCCCAATTTACCCAGAAGATCTTGTCTTTTTCTTCTTCCCATGTAGATTAGATCCATGTATATCTCTCGTAGGGTCCTCATTGTTGTCTAGGTTCTCTCGGATTATGATCTGTAGACTGGTTTTCTTTGTTTTATGTTTAAAAACCACTTATGAGTGAGTACAAACTTTCAAGCTAGATTTCAAGCTAGGATTGAAAGTAGGAAATGGAGATGGGAAATGGAACAAAATAGTAAACTAATAATTCAAGTTGCAGCTCAAATTTTATGTCAAAAAGTGACCCGGAATATAAACTATTGATATGGGAAGGTGAAAGAGCTAGAAGATTAAAAATAACTGTTGTTGTTATATTAAATTTTTGTAAAATTTTACATTAATCTCAAACATCTAAAGTAAAAATATTTTTAAAACTATTGGTATAATTGGATTTAAGTACTGGATTACATAAGTTTTATTTTTAAAGCATTGGGAATGTAAGTACATTAATTAGAATTTTGAAACATAATGGGATATTTATATAGGCTCCAAATGTCTTCAAGGAATGTTATTAGTTGTAGAAGACAGCTATTCATTTTATATTGGAGTAGTCTGGCATATATCTCATTCAACTGGTCAGCAATGCCTTCATGAGACTCAGTACAGATTCATGTTGTCTGGTCTGTGATGGGAAGTTGTTTCAGAGCATAATACTTTGATGGGGTTATTTCCAAGTCTATATACTATAAAACTAACTGAATTCAAAATGCCAAAACAAAAAACAGACAAAAACAAATGTAGGGTTACTTTACGAATATCTCAGCCAAAACTTGAGGGTGGTAGGAAATCTTATAAATAATTGCATGACAGCAGGGACTGGGAAGACTGCACTCACTGGACAATAAATAACTTGCATAAAAGGTTTCAAATTCAATAAAAGAAGCCTCGAATAGAAACAATAGCCACAGATGATATTTATTGTGAACTTCCTCCATGTCAATTGCTACAGTGAGGCATTCAGAATGGGGTTATACCCATTACCTGGGAGACTGTTTGTATGGCAGTTATCACTCTGACACTCAGTATATGCCCAAAAGTATGGAGCTATCAATATCTACCTCATGGGATTACTCTAAGATTTCAGAAAGTGCATATAAATATTGGTCACCGTGTGCACTCCATCTTCCTTCTTGTTAGCAAAACGTAAACAGAATAAGAACAATAAAGTCCTCTTCCATACACTTGTAAATGAGTTAAGTGTGATAGAGACATAGTCAAGAACTAGTCTTTTCTAGATTAAATGCCAGGCCACTAATAGAACCAATGTTAATTACTACAGCCTTCTAACTTTTACTCTTTTCCACAGATGCTACAATATCTTATATGAAGAATGTTACAGGAATACTAAATTTTAGAAAGTTCTGAAACAGGATGGGATTTTTTTTTTTTACAAAGAACTTACACTACCAAGAACGTTGTAAAAGAATGCATAATATGAAAGTAACAGTTACTCTTTTGATACACTGAAATAATGTTCTCTAACGAAAAGTAGAGGATTTAGTTGAAAATAAAGAGTGCATTAATGAAGAATTATATAGGATAAGTTTCCTGATTTGTATACACAAAAGCAGCAATTGTAGGTTCCTCATGCTCCAGTGGATGGCCACACATGTATGGAAAGTACTAAAGAGATTTAGTGGGCGTTCAAAAGAACATGAAATTCAGAAGGATAATTTTTGGATAACATGGTTTTAATTGGAGAGGGCAATAGCAGAAGAGTAAATAAAGTAATATTTCTTTGTATACATGTATGAAATTTTCAAATGTAAAAAAAATACATAAAAAGGAGTTAAAACCAGTCTCTTGAGTTCAAGCATTTCTCTATACTTCTGAATGACAAGTTCTTCTCAACAATCTTAGAAGCGTATAGTGGCTAAAAATGGAACAAACTAAACATTGTTAAGTTCTATATTGGACTTTGTCTACATATCTCTGGAGATCCTGATGTAAGAGAATGAAAATGTCCAAATTCTTGCTGTCTGTATCAAATTTTGCCATCTGGGACATAAATGATTTTAAGTACAAGTAGATAAATGCATCATTTAGACTCAAGTATGTTGATGAAATCAAGAGCACTATCAGTTTATGTGGGAATATAGGGAATAAAAAGAATCTTTTATGTATAATTTTATTTCAGAGGCATTTTATTTAAACTGACACCAACATTATCACCTTTCACTTCTTGGTAGTGTAGACAGAAAAATCAAATTTAGTGAGAGAGTTTTTGAAAACTTTATAACATATTGGAGAAGGAATTTGGCCACACAGGAGATAGCTGCGAATATTTTAAGGTGAGTTTTTATTTAAATAATGAAACTAGAGAGGGTGAGTTGCTTTTAGAAGAAAAGATTCTATATATGATAAAACATTTTGTTCTTCAAAAATCAGTTTGTATGTACGCTTATAGCATACAGGAGACATTAACATACTTTTTAAAATACAGTTTGAACATAACTTGGACTTGCCTTTCTAACTGCCATGCCTGTAGCCTGCTTACAAAGGTCTATATGATTTTCAGTGTAGCTGATTATTCTGCGGCAGTGGGGTTTGCTTGCTGGAAACTATGAGTTTTTCCTGACCAGATATGTAATGCTGTGAGTAAAGTCAGAAAGCCTAAGCATTTTCAGCTTTCTATACATTTAAAAGAATGAATTTAAAAGAATGAATTTTATATTTGAAGAGTATAGGGCAATTTAGCTTCCATTAATATCCAACTGAAACTTTAACATTCAACTTTGTACAAAATACTCAAAAGATAGTAAGATGGAGATGAAAGATTAGGTGCATTTGTATAGCCAGAAAAAATTTGCAGACAAGGTGTTTTACAAGTATACCTGAGTTTGGATCCCTAGTACTCATATAAAAGTCAGGCACAGCAATATATGACTGTAATGCAAGTTTGAGGACAAAATGTTAGGGTTTGCTGCCCTGCATGCCTGAGTGAATCATCAAGCTACACATTTATTGTGAAATACTGTTTCAAAAAGTAATGCAGAAAATGAAAGCTGTAGCAAGATACCTAGCTTCAACCTATGTTCTCCTTAAGCATGTACTTTGGTAACACATGCATATGTCACTGGAATTAAGGATAATTCATATATACCAGAAACACACACACACACACACAATCACACACATAAAATAAATAAGGTTGAGTATGTTCAAGGCAGAAACCAGACGTTGACCTCAGTTTTACACATGTGTGCACATATACACATGTACATGCTTGTGTAATTAAATATGTCTGTTCACACAAATGCTAGTGCACACACATTCAGGATATGTGCAAATTTGGGTGTGTGGTTTTTCTCATCCAGTATAATATTTTTATGTAAATTTAGGATGTTAATTCCATGTGTTATAATTAGAATATGAAGTATCCTCCATTGCACTTAGTGTTTCTATACGTGGTTCCCAGAGAGAGGTATTGTTTGGGAAAGCTGTTAATCCTTAAACGTGTGGAACTTCACTGGTGGGAAACGATCATTGCTATCAGGTTTGAATTTTTTTTTCATGTGGCTCCACTTATCAGTTTTTCCCTAGTAACTGACTACAGAGAAAATGTGATCAATGCCATATGTATCAAAATCTGGGCCAAGATATACTCTTCAGTCCTTTATATTACATCTATTCAGGTTATTGAGACAACAAAAAAGTAACTAATTCATTGTTGTCTGGGAACAGCTGTATATACTGTACACACAAGAATCACCAGTTTGGGAGATAATCTATCTTCTCTAAAGCCAAGGTAAAAGACATCAATCAGCATTGCTTTTTCTTAGAGGTGTTTCTAAATGTTGTATTCTTATTTGAGACCCACTTTTACTTTAGGATAGCATCCATTCTTCCCCCTTTTTCTGCATTCTTCTTTCTGTTCTTTTATCTTCTATATACCTCCATCTTCTTTTTCTTATTCTCCATCCATTCTCTTTAGTATCCTAATGTGATATTATACTGATATTAGAAATGTGCTACCTAACATTACCAATAGAAGTGAATACAAATTCTTTCTGGTAGCTTTTTGATAGTGATAAGAGGGAAAAGGACTAAAAATTAGTATCATGCAAAATTTTCTGATAGTTCTTTGCTTAATTAGGCTCTGATTTTACTACAGTGACTACTGCAGGTTAGGTTCTTTAGAAATGATTAGCCAACTGAACCTCCTTCTAGATTTAATAGAGGAAAAGGAGCACCAATGAACTAAATCAATTTTGTATGTATGTACTTTAATTTTGTGGTCAACAGCCAAATGAGCCAGTGTGCCTTGATTTCAAACAAATTATACAAGAAAGAATGAATTGATAAGTTGAAACATTTCCTAAATATGTTCTAAATGAATGTATATGAATGAAAAAAATGAATGAACTGCTTGCGTTTATAAGTGTGGTGCTAAGTGAGATGGAGGAAAAGAGAGACAGAGATAGAGACAAAAGAAGGAGAGGATGAGGAGGCAAGGAGGGAATGATATTAAGGGGTAAAGAAACAAAGAATAGTGTGGAGAGACAGAGAAAGGGTGTCCACATCTTTCACCTGGCATTGACAAGCCATTCAGGTGGGACCCAGTAGTTCTGATAACTGAGTAGATTCCGTCACCACCAGCATAGTAAGTGGCTAGGTCCACATTATTTCCCTTTTCCCGACTCCATGGAGAGTGATTGGATGTGCAGCAACTGTGCCATGACTATTGCAAGATGAAGCACACTCAAGATCAAACATCTTGGGGGCAATAAACACCAGTCTAGGTGAGAAGTCACTTCCTCTGGATACTCGAGAAGAGCAACAAGACTGTCCTTTAAAGGAGGCATCAGAATGGGTGTGATGCTAAGTAAATTTGGGGCAGAGAGTCAGGAAATCACTTTTCAATTGACTGTCAAATCCAAGCAGAAATGTGCCAGAAGAGTTTTTTTCCCCCCAGAATTCTAGCATAGAAGTGGTTTGTATTACCAAGACGAGGCAGCTAGATTTCAGTTAGTAATTAAACATTGGGTTCTGATAGTTCTTTGCTTAATTAGGCTCTGATTTTACTACAGTGACTACTGCAGGTTAGGTTCTTTAGAAATGATTAGCCAACTGAACCTCCTTCTAGATTTAATAGAGGAAAAGGAGCACCAATGAAGGTAAACTAAAAATGCTGTACTAGTCTTTGAAGCCCAAGATATAATCATCAACAATACTGGAAAACAAACTGACATAGATAGTATCTGCAACAGGATCATTACGGAACAAACAAAGGGACATATTTGAATGGATGACATACCAGTGAGTACAAGATATGTTCCTTCCATGGGGGATTATGATCTATGCAATAATTATTCTTAGTTTTATTTCATATTTATTATTAGTAACAAAGCAATGCTCTATAGTAATTCTCTCCTGTTCTATAGTCAATAAATTTTGAAAATAAGTATGCCAGAATAAATACTAATACTTCAAACTGATATCAATCTCTGTCTACATTGGCATAAGCTTACCCCATCTATATTTCCAGCATTTATATAGAATAATACTTGTGGCAGATCTGGTGGGCTTCCTTAGTAATATAATTACTCCCTAACAGAGAATGTTGTTTCAGTTTCTAAGGCCAGTAAATCACTAATAGGATGTTATCGTATATATTCTGACCCCAAGTTTATGAAAGGCAAATGTTTTTAAACTTCATTGTGGAGTTCAGACTCGTCTGGATCTCCTCATAGAGGATGCGCCTTCCTCCCCTTTCACCTCTGTTCCTTCTCTCGGTTCTTAGAGCAATATGTAGGCCACACACATACACATATGCAAACTGCCACTATTAAATCAAATAGAAGTTCTATGTCTACATTACTTGATTAACCATTATGATATCACAATTTATGGGAAGCACTGTTTTATGTGAGCTTTTCAAGCAAGAACAAAATAATATAGATATATCCATTGCTAAATATTGGAAAATGAAGGTTCTGTTAGTAATTAGATGATATCTACAAACGAGTTCTCTAGAAAATTTCATCCTTGTTTTGAGAATTTCTGATTTTTAATAATTGACTCTTTTAGTGAAGAAGAACTATGATTAAACAAATACATTTTATAGATGCATTTATTAAAAATAACAAATACAAATTTTACTCAACTGTTTATGGCATTAAATACTCTTGAGGACATAATGTAATCATCATTTAAGAAAAATTTATTATTTGAAATAGATTGGAGTTCCACATAAATGACACTGTGGAGAGTGATGGGGCATTGAACTCATTTGACACCTCATCCCCAATCATTTTTGAAAGGCCATTAATTTGACAGTAGGAGGACATATAAAGAGCTAGAGAGAGTCATTATCAATGGGGATTAAGTGATCATGTGGAAGGGCGAAGTCATAAAATTATATTTTCCTTAAAATGTAAAATAAGAGAAGTTAAAATGACTCAAAGGAATAGATGGACTAAAATTTTAGAGGAAAATTTTGTAAAATCAATTTTGGAAACAAAGACAAAAACAAACAAGCAAACAACCAAAAAGGACAGGCCATGGCTATATAGAAAGTATTTCTAAGCTGGCTGTGGAATCTGAGCCCTAGTCCTAGCACTCTGTAGGCAGAGACAGGAGGACCTCTGAGTTTGAGGCTACAAAGAGAGTTCTGAGACAGCAGGACTGAGAAACACTACCTGAAAAAAAACCCACACCCCCCCATGAAACAAACAAAAGGAAAAATCAAACCAAACAAAACTAAAGCAATCAAACAAAACAAAAAACAAACAAAACAACCTCCCCCCAAAAAACAAAGAAAGAAACAAAGGATTTCTAGAGACACCAAGTTCAGGAAAATCAGCATGTGATGAAATAGTGCGTACTAGTTTTACAAAAGTCCAAAATGGTGCTTAATCAATTATTTAAATGTTATTAAGACAAGGGGCATAATTACAGACCTTCGCTTGAAATTGATAAGGTCGTCATAGTGATTTTGAAAGAATAATGAAAGAGTAATTTTACAAATGATTTAATGGGGATCATTGATAAGGAGAAAACAGATGAGGAGAATACTGGCATTAACATGTGGTAGAGTCCAGAATATTATTTTAAAAACATATGCCCCTATGGTGAATTCTTCAGCACTTGAAACCTAATCTCCTGCCCTAAGGCCTGATTAATTCCTAATTTACCATATATTTACTAATTGAATATTTATATCCTTTAAGTGTATATATGCTACTATATATACAGTACCATATTGTGTATGTTAAAACTAATTACAAGAACTTTCATATTAACTCCATGAACATAATCGAACTATTTGCCTTTGTTTTTATTACAGACAATATTTTATTTATTTAGCTACTTATTTTACATAGATTGAGACTGATGCAATGTAATTTGGTGCATCATCTCTTGGAATATTTTTGTGCCATAGTGGATTTTGAAAATGTCTGTAAACATTGATTTTCCTCATAAGGAGATATGCTGCTGACATTTGATGGATGATGTCCAGTGATTTATCTCTGCATCTTATAGAGACAGGAGTGCTCAGATACATAGAAAGAATTACGTGACCCCAAATTTCAGCAATGCTGAAACTGAAAGCTCATGATATAATGTATGTGGTCTAATATAGAATGGGGCATATACTAGAACATAATATTATTATCAACTTTAATGTAAAATTGTGTGTCCTAAGAAGTTCCAGAAGTCATATATAGTAACATGGAGATAGAGACAGAGACCCACATCCACATCAGAGCAATGGACTGAGCTCCCAAGGTCCAGTTGAAGAGCAGAAGGAGGGAGAAGATGAGCAAGGAGGTCAAGAATGTGAGGGGCTGGTCCACCCACTGAGTCAGTGTGCCTGATCTAATGGGAGCTCACCAAATCCAGCTGGGCCAGTACTGAATGAGAATGTGATTAAACTGGACTCTGAATGTAGTTGCCAATGGGGGCAGACTGAGAAGCCATCGATAATGGCACTGGGACCTGTCTCTTCTGCATGTATTGGCTCTTTGGGACCCTAGTCTACTTGGAAGCACACCTTCCCAGGCCAGAATGGAGTGGGGAGGGCCTTGGACTTTCCACAGGGCAGGGTACCCTGCCCTCTCTTAAGGATGCAGGGGGAGGGAGGCGGAGTAGTGGGGGAGTGGGAGGGGACTGGGAGAAGGGGAGGAAGTGTAATTTTTAAATAAAAAAAAAGATTTATGAAAATAAAATGGTAACCTGTAGATAAATGGGTGAATCTCCAGCCTTATTGGTGTAATTATCTGCACTTAAATATAATTATCAATATAATTATCAATCTTGAATTGAGAACATAATTATAACATACTTTTTATGTATTTTCCCTTTAGTCTTAACACATTTAAAGAACATGAAAAAACATCAGTGGAATTTTTGTAGAAGAAAGCAGATTCAGTTGACAAGTGCCATAAGGCATAAGTTAGCATTATTTTATTTGTAAATACAAAGAACACAATTGTACCAGCATGCAATGTGTTAGGAACACACAAAAGTGTTTGCTGATAATAATGAGCACCATGCATAAATTTTCATCCTCCAATTCCTTGTTGTACCTTTGTGTTACTTTAATTAAGTAATTCCGTATTATGTATAAAAGATGTTTTTGATACGTCATATATACTAAAATTATGCTTTGTTTGATGTCTTATAAATGGAAGAAAGACCTAGTTTTTGCATGCATCAAATTTATCTACTCATTTGAAAGGCTTTGTACACGCAGGTTATCCCCTTTGATAGGGAGAGTTTAATGACGCTTCCCTGCAAATTTCAGTGAGAAAGATATCACATTTTCTAACTATTAAATATGTCCCCACATGTCAACAGTGTCGACATTAGGAGTCCTTGTTTTAACATATGTAGTTCAGTAATAAGGAATTCCTTAGTACCTAAGATCCTTCCTCCATTTCCCCTTAATGAAAGGAATGACAGGAGATAAATTAGAAGAATTCACTTTGGTGACTAACTGGATATGGGAAGTGACTAGAAAGAAGAATAGGTCTGGGTGACCCCTAGGTGTCTCATTTGGACATCTACGGAAGCATTTCACTTGTCCTGACAAAAGCAAGGGCAGGAAAATGCATAAACAATTCTACTTCAGTCCTCAACAAAATCTGCAGGCTGATTGCAATGGTTCTCAACCTTCCCAATGCTGAGATCTTTAATACAGTTACTCATTTGTGGTTACCCCAGCTATGAAATTGTTTTCTTTGCTTCTTCACAGCTGTAATTTTGCTACTGTTAGGAATGGTAATGCAAATAGTTGATATTCGGGATGGTCCTAGAGGACCCCTCTAAAAAGGACCCACAGGTTGAGAAATCTGGATTAGAGTCATAATTCTGCCATGTCACCCTCTTTCCCATAAAGAGGGACAAAAAGGGAAAGACGGCAGGGTGGTGAAAATTGAGATGTGACTGCAAAAGAAATGACACGCTGCTCAACGAAATTACCCAACTACTAAAAGAAACCTCCCATGATGTTGTGCTCAGCCTTGCGAATTGCCTGGACCCTTCTTCAGGAAATCCTGTGTGAATCTGCAAACTGTTTAAGTTATTGTGCTAGTTTTAGAAATGTCCAACATGGGCTAATATATTTGATTAACTCTTCCCAACTTGTTGGTGATGGTAGAGGAGGTTGGGGAACTTTTAAAATATGGAATCTTCCTAGAAGGAAGCAATTGACTGAGGGCATGCTTTGAGGGTTTACAGCCTCACCCGTTTCCTGTTTTTTCTCTCTGTTTCCAGCTGTGGGGAAAAGTTCTGCTCCAGTGACTTGCTGCCATGCTCACTCAGCTCTATTTTGACGCTATCTCTCTGGAACCATAAATTCCCTCTTTCACAAATCATGAAAGATTTTTTTTAAAGAAAAAATAACACACATATCATGGCTAGAGATTTTTCCTTTTCTTTTAGGGCATTTTCAGGACTCAGCTCTACAAAATGACTGTTTTCCAAGTACTAACACCACGGTAGAAGACAATCTTCAGAATGACACTGTCAAGGCCTTTACCGTGGAAATGCCCATCACATACCTTTCATGTCATGACTTTCAAAGTCATTTATACTTATGCCTATATCTAACTGTCTATATGATGAGAGGACATTAAAAATGACAAATTCACTCATATAAATATCGACATTCAAAACTAATGTTAGAGCTCCTCTTGTGTAAAATTGGTTGATTGCTTTTTGATAATGTCTTGTGATTCCTTACTGAAATCTTTTGGAAGCAGATGTTCAAAATCAGTGATGGACTCAGTGTTCCACTTCTCATCACGCTCACAACGTCTTAGCGGTTCACTTTTATTCAGGCTTGTGTTTCATAAATTTAGCAGTGTCTTCTACTATCCCGGTACCCGTGTTTCCTTGTAACAAATCTACCATTGCATATGCCCATCAACAGTCTGAAAACACCACTAAAAAGTCTTTCCTACTATTATTATGTAAAGGGCTTATTTTGAATTTTTACACAGATTTTATTTTCTGGTGCATCAGAGGTTCATTTATGAGATAAGTAAAGGCATAGGAGCCTGACACACTTTTTAAGGGAAACTAGAAATGGGTCAGCAAAAGTTTTTCATTTGAACAGCATTGTATAATTGTTAACAAAGAAATTCTGCCCATGTGGCAACCATTTCTTTTTGGGCCCCTTCAACCCTAGGAGCCATTTCATATATAATTCATTATTTTTCTTCCCAGGGATACCCTGGTGGCCTTCTGAGTCTCTGCTACTAAGATCCAGCCTCCATTTCTGCAGTGCCACATACAAATGCAAATGGAACATTATACTTTCAAATCTAATAACAATGTGACAAGCAAAATCAGTCACATCCCTGAGCAGTTTGCCACAGTCAACTCCCATCTCTTGTAACTGTCTGATGCCTCAATTTGCTCACTGAGCAATAGCAACATATTTGTTTTGAAAATGCATTAATAAAGTGAAATGGAGTCATCCAGCCAAAACTGGGAGGCAACCATAGCACTTTGCAGAGATTTCCATGTATCTGAATCCCTAGATTTCTAAGGATTCATTTGCTCCAACTCAGTTTCAACACTGCTGATGCTTCATGTTACCTAATTGTCACCAGGAATGTTAGACACACTGTAGGAGATGAAACAGCCTTCTCTTCTATTGATTACATGGCAACAGCAAGTTTTGGGGTTTGATGGAAAAATGATTGAAGACATTGTCAAATATCCTCCAGAGAGAAAGTGACTTATCCTTAGCACTGAAATTAAACTTAAATAAATATTGATCCCCCTCTCTATTTCTTGTTTTCTACTTCATATCACTTGCATCGTGCTATTTTTCTCTCTTTCACCACCCAACCTATGGTCCTTTCATATAGACACGGAGGGTGCTCCAGCTGTGAAGTAAATAGTTCAACATAGAAGGAGAGGGAAGAAGGAATAGAAAATAATAATACCAGGATTGTTTGATATGCTGTCAAGAAATAGATTAGTATGTATATATACATATGAATAAAATATGTATATGTACATGTAATATGCATGGGGATAGGGATTATGTTTCAGAATTAAATATGATCATGATACAACTAGGATCATGTGTCTTCATTTTCAAATTATTTTTTCACAAAGCGCAAAATAATTGACTATTATCTATAAGTAATTATAAACATGCAATTATTTTCAAATTGTATAAGCCTGGACCTTTTGATTATTTTCGCATTTTACTTTCACTTCTCTAGTTTGGTATTTTGTGTTCCACAAGTAATATCACTAAAATATAACCAGTACTTATGCTTCAAATTCCTTTCCATCAAACCATGAGAGTTGAAAGAGGAACCATGTGCCTACCGCCTGGAGACTTGAGCAAGTGTTCAAATTACTTTGGAAACTTTTTTTTAATTAATCATACCTCCAATATAACTGAGAAGGTTTAGCAGCTCATGGATAGAAGAAAATTATAGGCTAATAGTTTAAGTCACTTCCATACATTGTTTATGATCAAATAGTGACACAATCAATTGTACAACTGGAATTCTACTCAGAACACTGTGTAGGAGGCATGCCACTTAAATCAGTGTTCCTCTAACTCCCCTTACAAGCTGTGTGCACAGTTCCCAAAGCCACATCTAAGGCATCTGCCACTAAATGAATTATTGTTTACACCTACCTAGCTACAATGGATCCTTTTCTCTTAACCCTACACTTATCTGTTCTGTTTGTATGTTTTATTTAATCATAATCTTGTCTTTCAATTTTCACACACCCTGCCCATGTGAAATTTACATTTAAACAATCCCATCAAACTTGTTTGTGTCATTATAGTATGTTATAGATATTAGTAGGTGCTGAAAACTAATATAAAAAGGAATTCATAGGATTTCAAATATTTTTCTTTCTAATATAAATTTATACCAATCATCATTTTCATGTGTACATAGTTCCTCATCACAAGTGAATATGATGAGAATCATTGAGTTAAAAACTTTAAAAGATTTTTTTAAAGCATGTCTATTATCTAAACAGTGTTCTTTCTGTGTGCTTACTTGCTGGCCAAAGGAGTGCATCAGATCTCTTAACAGATGGTTGTGAGGCCCCATGACATTTCTCTGTAGGGGACTCAGGACCTCAGGAAAAGCAATCAATATTCTTAACTTCTCAGTCACCTCTCCAGCTTTGAGCTAATAATTTTTAAGATGCCTTCTCACAGGAGTCATGTTAACTCTTGCTTCAGACAAATATGGGATTGGTTGTGTAGTCAGAAGACATGATTTCTCTGTCATCGGACTGCATTCAGAAGCTCAGTAGATGACCTTTACTTCACGAAATTATCGGATTTATATCTGGAGATGTTCACAGAGTTCTGATAAATCTAGGGAAAGCCTGTGCATACAGTTAATAACGTTCCTAAGAATAGTTATCTGCTGGACAAAACACTCTGACATCTGAATATTCTAGAACTATATTGACTATTGAGTTTCTTTGATTATTCTATTTTATGGATATTAAAAAATATTTACATAATTTCCCCCATTGGACTACTTGTGGGCATTCATGTCCTTCTTGTTATTAATTTTGCAATTATTAAGTAATGAAACACTTATGAACTAGCCAAAGATATTAGCTAAAAGTAAGCAAGTCTGAAAAAGTATCAATGGCAAAAATAAAAGCATGCTTCATGTATCCTTATGGCCTTAGGTAGCTTAGTTAACTGCATTGGAATTAACAATAAAATGTAAAATTAAGTTGAACTTTAAGTTATCCGTCTTAGGATCCATAGCTGTCAATGGTACCCACATTGGAACAGTGGAACCATTACAATGCTTGTTTTCAAAGACAATAATCCCCAATAGTTGTATACATTATGTTTTTAAAAGACTTTCAGAAGTCTCTTACTGTACTCCATATTCTTACTTCTTTTCTATTCTTTAGTATACCTATTTTTGTGTTTAATTCTTAAAGAAATCATATGGAAATGTTGGGTGTTACGTAGATTTTTACTTACTCAAAATCTTTTTTAAAAAAAATCTGAGAATTTTATTGTATATAAATTGTATCTCAACAGAGCTGATGTTTTTCTTTGTATATTTTATTGATTTTTCTTGAACTCTACATTTTTCTGTACTCAAAATCTTTTTGAAGAAAGTAATCAGACTTGCTGTCAGAATGAAATTCCTTCTTATACCTCTTTTTAATTTTCCTTTTCTTCTGTTTGTTTCCTTTCTTTCCTCCACTTCTTCCTTCCTCCCTCCCTTTTGTTTCTTCCCTTTCTCCCTCCTTTCTTTTTTCTCTCCTCCTATCCTTGTCCTTTCTCTCTTTCATCCTCTGCCCCTTCCATTTCTCTTCCTTCTTTCTCCTTTCCTACATTTTTCTTTATTCCCTTCTTCCATCCCTCTCTGTTTTCTTTTCCCTCCTTCCCTTTTTTCTTCTTCCTTTTACCCCTCTTTCCTCCCATATTCTTTCTTCCTCCACTTTCTCCTATTCTTTCCTTCATTCCTTTCTTACACTCTTCATCCCCTTCTTTTTTTCTTCCTCCCTGAATCTTTCACTTTTCCTTCCTTAAATACATGCTTCCTCTTTCTCTTCATTCTTCTATTATTTCTCCCTTGCAACATTCCTTTCTGTTTGTTCCGTCCTTCCTCCCTCCATCTCATTTCCTGATGCTCTTCAGTGTTTTCATTATTTCTTCCTCCTTCTTGCTCTTTGTCTTCCACTCTCCCAATATTTTCTCTTCCAATTTTCTTCTTTCATTTTTCCTTTCTTTTGCTCATCCTTTCTTCATCTCTCCTTTCTACCCTCTCTCTCCTTTCTACTTCTCTCACTCACCCACTTTTTATCTTTGTTGGACTATTAGATGCTTTTGAATATAAATTTGTTAGTAATTTGAAAGATAATACAGCTATCTCTTAAGAATGAAATTCATTTTCCTCTATATTAAGCCTTACATTATTAAGTACACATATTAAATGATGTGGGTTCTACATATTGATTTTTCAAATATTTGTTGAATCAGCATATATCCTATAAATGTAGTTTAGTGTTTCATATACAGTTAATTCCATAGCCTTACGATGCACACTATACAGATGCTTGTTTTGTAGATAAGGAAATTGAGGTACAGAAATGACATTACAATAAGGTGGCAAGTATCAAAGAAGAAATAATAACTTATGTCTATAATTTTGAGTTGTTTTCTTAACTGCTCTCTGAGGTTCAAAGAATTTTTTGATTTACAAATTCCTGCAGATCACAAATAATGGAATCAAGTTTTACATATAGACACTCAGAATCCTGATCCTGAGCCTTTCAGGGTTGTAGTGTCCTGTTTAGTGATAATTGTGCTTGGTGATGCAAGATGAACTTATTACAGCATTCAATATTACTTATGGTGACTGAAGCTACGTTTCATCACTTGTACTGCAGAATGTGGAGTTCAGTCCCGGAGCCCATGTTGTGGAGCTTACAACTGCCAATAGTTACAGCTCCAAAGAAATCTGACCTTACCTCTGAACAAATATTTCACCACACACACATACACGCACGCAGGCACACACACACACACACACACACACACACACAAACACACGCACATCTTTAAAATATGTAACATTTTTGTCATCACAGCACCATTCTGAATGCAAGACAGAGGACAAGTTGGTATTTGGTTTTTATATTGCATATTACACTTTAACATAACAGGATTATGTTAATAAAACAACTTTATGTCACCCAAACTGAAGAGGAACCGAAGATGACCTTAATAAATTGATGGATGGCATATCTTTTAGGTAAGACTATTTACTCAGAAGGCAGAGACAGGCATATTTCTGTGAGCTTGAGGCTAACAGGTCTACAAAGACAGTTTTGCAGTCATGGCTACACAGAGAAAACCTGTCTCAAAAAAATTGATTCCATAGAATTTGATAAGGATTTTAATAAAATTTTTATTTTTTATCCTTATGGTACCTGCTTCTATAATTTTTTCTTTGGAGGAAAAAGTTATCCTAGAGAATATGTCATTCTCTCATTCCATCAGAGCCAGAGTTTCAGATCTTAATGCGCCATTACTGTGTCCCTGATCTAGTTACACACTCTGTGACTTTCTCTATCCCCTGTGAGATTGTGTCAGAGGAATAGACCAGTGTGATATGAAAGCAGTTGAAGAACCTGAAAATGTAATTATAATTTTAGTTTTATTTTCTAAACTGGCATGTTATTCATTCCTACATAATTCTCCTGTCTCACATTGTTCTGTGCAATTAAGAATGTCAGGTACAGTTTTCCTGACCAAACTGTAGATAATATTACTGACAAGATATCTTTCATCTGAAGGTAAACCTGAGGATGAACATCCACCATAGCTAATGGAAATAAAGTATGGGTACATATATAAAAGTAACCAACATGCATACAAACATAAATACATACATATACATGCAGAGGTAAACACACACACATATCCACGTATACACACATGCAAATATATACACACATGTCAAACATACACACATGTGGACATGGAACACATTCACACAAACATATATACACACATATGAACAAACACACATATATAAACATACAGGTGTATATGTGCATGCATACACATACACATGGAAACATAAACATTTATTTGTGTGTCCATATGCATATATATGCACTTGTACTCACACATATATTATATACACACACACACACACACACATATATACATATATATATATATACTTACTCACATACACATACATACATATGCCTGGTTACAAATTATGTTGAGCTATTATTATTCAAAATGAGACAATAGGTAATAGTATCTTTAATTACTAATATATAGATTTCCTACTTCTATCTTTTCAAAATTATATCTTGTATTTTCTTCTTTTATTTGAATATATTATTTTATGCCCAATGAACAACAAACCAAGCCACACACTTCTTGATTCAGCTCTCTACTTCCTCCTTAGTAACTCGGCTTACATCCCACTGACCTCAGTGTTAGCTTTTGCCATGGATCAGAGCCCAGCCCAGATGGAAGCTATTACCTGGAATTGCTTTTAAAAGTCACCAGGTACCTTGTGGCTGAGAATATTCCACAGCTGTTCTCAGAAAACAAGCAAACCATTTTCATTGCCCAGGAATGGAAATACCAAGTTTCACTTTACTTGTCCCACACTAGATGTGGAAAGTTGCTTTAGTCATAGCCCAGGGCTCACATCTCCACATTGTGAGGTCTCTGATCACGACTCCGATAGTCCTTCAGGTCCAATATCAGCTGGAAGAGACTCGCCAGATGCTACCTAAGTGTTCAGGCACAACAGAAAATAGTGTTTCCAAGCCACCTGAGAAATATTGATTTTATTGTAAAGAGGTCCCAAATATTTTCAAATTTTAATCCATCCCCCATGCCTTCTTTTTTCTACTGCTATTATTATTATTAATACTCACACAATCATCATGATTATAGGCATCACATTTTTTACATGCTGTTCAGGAAATTTATTTGCATTCATTAGTTCTTGAATTTCCACTCAAGTAATCAAGGTAGATAATTTGCAGAATCAGTGAATAAGGAAATGGAGGTCATTTGTATATCCAGAAGAATACAGACACAGATATAAAATTTGTGTTCATAAGTATGAATGAAAAACTAGTTGTCTACCACTATGTTTCTTTCCATATATTTATGTAGCAATGCAGATACTTGTCTATATGACCTTCATACTTTGGTGGTGGGCAGATCAATACTGCAAAATGAATGCATTAATATAAAATTCTAGGAAATAGATTCCAAGATGATAACATACCCTTGTAAATCCATTGCTTTTTAAATAACACACATACAGTACAATATATGTAAAAGTATGCCATATATATACACATATATATAAGCTTACACATATTTTACAAATAAAATAAAAAATCAAAGACACCTTTACTTTCTGATAACCAAATAAAGAAAATAGAAAATTTATTTTACCTTATTCCTGAACAATATAAGTACAAGGTTTCAGATTCCTCTGTTTAATGTGAACAAAAGAAATTTAAACTCGTTGTTCACTTTGATTCACTGGAGTTTGCTGCAGGAGCTTCTTCAGCTCCTTCAGCCAATAGCCTTTAAGATACCAGCCCACTGGGGCATAGTCTCTTTCATTTTAAAAAGCAGTGGCAGCCCTCCACTCGGTCTCTTGCTTCCCGCTCCTGTTCAGACTGCTAGACTATCTGTTTCCTGTTTGCAACAAGAGGACTGTGGTTTAGGACATTGATCTGTAAGTTTTTTCCCCCTCCAATAAATAACCCCTTTTAATAATAATTTCCAAACTGGTGTGGGATTGTTTTGAGGCATTATCTGGTGGCTCAATGTTTGGTTTTAGAACCACCCCCCTTTGCCCCCCCATCCCCTGGCTAGGCTGCCTGCCACGGGTTCAGCGGCTTGGCACACACCCTCCCCCAGCCACGGCCTGTGCATGGAGTCAGCAGTTAAAAACTCCATGCCTCCTGGGATCCATGCTGCCCACCTGGTTTGCTGAGTGGTTTTTAAATCCCCCTTATAGCCTAGGGCTTAATAGCATGAGACAGGTTGCCAAGCTGAAAATTCCCTGGGACAAAAACTCGTTGGGATGTTCCAGCAACTCAAATAGAATTGCTGTTTGAAATCCCAGCAGCGGCTTTTGCAGCTCCACCTTTTATCCCAGTGGGCGCAGCATAGGAATGGTTGACCAGCAGCATACTACAGCAGCTGTGTCACGACCCCTCCATTGGGT